>CAWVNZ010001156.1:0-46049 GCA_963930735.1 Dioctria linearis
ATTTGCAACAGTAGAAAATTATTTTTTGAATAATTTACTATAGAAAAGGCAATCCCTGGCGTAATTAAAATTTGCAACAGTAGAAAATTATTTTTTGAATAATTTACTATAGAAAAGGCAATCCCTGGCGTAATTAAAATTTGCGACAGTAGAAAATTATTTTTTGAATAATTTACTATAGAAAAGGCAATCCCTGGCGTATTTAAAATTTGCGACAGTATAAAATTATTTTTTGAATAATTTACTATAGAAAAGGCAATCCCTGGCGTATTTAAAATTTGCGACAGTATAAAATTATTTTATGAAAAATTTACTATAGAAAAGGCAATCCCTGGCGTAATTAAAATTTTCGACAGTAAAAAATTAATATTTTGAAAAATTTACTGTAGAAAAGGCAATCCCTGGCGTAATTAAAATTTGCGACAGTAGAAAATTATTTTTTGAAAAATTTACTATAGAAAAGGCAATCCCTGGCGTAATTAAAACTTGCGATAGTAAACAATTATTTTTTGAAAAATTTACTATAGAAAAGGCAATCCCTGGCGTATTTAAAATTTGCGACAGTATAAAATTATTTTTTGAATAATTTACTATAGAAAAGGCAATCCCTGGCGTAATTACAATTTGCGACAGTAGAAAATTATTTTTTGAATAATTTACTATAGAAAAAGCAATCCCTGGCGTAATTAAAATTTGCGACAGTAGAAAATTATTTTTTGAATAATTTACTATAGAAAAGGCAATCCCTGGCGTAATTAAAATTTGCGACAGTAAAAATTAATATTTTGAATAATTTACTATAGAAAAGGCAATCCCTGACGTAATTAAAATTTGCGACAGTAGAAAATTATTTTTTGAATAATTTACTATAGAAAAGGCAATCCCTGGCGCAATTAAAATTTGCGACAGTAGAAAATAATTTTTTGAATAATTTACTATATAAAAGCAATCCCTGGCGCAATTAAAACTTGCGATAGTAAAAAATTATTTTTTGAATAATTTACTATAGAAAAGGCAATCCCTGGCGTAGTTAAAATTTGCAACAGTAGAAAATTATTTTTTTGAATAATTTACTATAGAAAAGGCAATCCCTGGCGTAATTAAAATTTGCGACAGTAGAAAATTATTTTTTGAATAATTTACTATAGAAAAGGCAATCCCTGGCGTAATTAAAATTTGCGACAGTAGAAAATTAATTTGTGAAAAATTTACCTTGCGAAATTTTAATTTGCGAGAGTAAAAAATTATTTTTTGAATAATTTACTATAGAAAAGGCAATTCCTGGCGCAGTTAAAATTTGCGACAGTTGAAAATTATTTTTTGAATAATTTACTATAGAAAAGGCAATCCCTGGCGCAATTAAAATTTGCAACAGTTGAAAATGATTTTTCGAATAATTTACTATAGAAAAGGCAATCCCTGGGATATTTAAAATTTGCGACAGTAAAAAATTATTTTTTGAATAATTTACTGTAGAAAAGGCAATCCCTGGCGCAATTAAAATTTGCGACAGTAGAAAATTAATTTGTGAAAAATTTACCTGGCGAATTTGAAATTTGCGAGAGTAAAAAATTTTTTTTTGAATAATTTACTATAGAAAAGGCAATCCCTGGCGAATTAAAATTTGCGACAGTTGAAAATTATTTTTTGAATAATTTACTATAGAAAAGGCAATCCCTGGCCTAGTTAAAATTTGCGACAGTTGAAGATTATTTTTTGAATAATTTACTATAGAAAAGGCAATCCCTGGGATATTTAAAATTTGCGACAGTATAAAATTATTTTTTGAATAATTTACTGTAGAAAAGGCAATCCCTGGCGTAATTAAAATTTGCGACAGTTGAAAATTATTTTTTGAATAATTTACTATAGAAGAGGCAATCCCTGAGATATTTAAAATTTGCGACAGTAAAAAATTATTTTTTGAATAATTTACTATAGAAAAGGCAATCCCTGGCGCAATTAAAATTTGCGACAGTAAAAAATTATTTTTTGAATAATTTACTATAGAAAAGGCAATCCCTGGCGCAATTAAAATTTGCAACAGTAGAAAATTATTTTTTGAATAATTTACTATAGAAAAGCCAATCCCTGGCGCACTTAAAATTTGCGACAGTAGAAAATTATTTTTTGAATAATTTACTATAGAAAAGGCAATCCCTGGCGCAATTAAAATTTGCGACAGTTGAAAATTATTTTTTGGATAATTTACTATAGAAAAGGCAATCCCTGGCGTAATTAAAATTTGCGACAATAAAAAATTATTTTTTGAATAATTTACTATAGAAAGGGCAATCCCTGCCGTAATTAAAATTTGCGACAGTAAAAAATTATTTTTTGAATAATTTACTATAGAAAAGGCAATCCCTGGCGCAATTAAAATTTGCAACAATAGAAAATTATTTTTTGAATAATTTATTATAGAAAAGGCAATCCCTGGCGTAATTAAAATTTGCGACAGTAAAAAAATTATTTTTTGAATAATTTACTATAGAAAAGGCAATCCCAGGCGTAATTAAAATTTGCGACAGTAAAAAAATATTTTTTGAATAATTTACTATAGAAAAGGCAATCCCTGGCGTAATTAAAATTTGCGACAGTTGAAAATTATTTTTTGAATAATTTACTATAGAAAAGGCAATCCCTGGCGAATTAAAATTTGCGACAGTTGAAAATTATTTTTTGAATAATTTACTATAGAAAAGGCAATCCCTGGCCTAGTTAAAATTTGCGACAGTTGAAGATTATTTTTTGAATAATTTACTATATAAAAGGCAATCCCTGGGATATTTAAAATTTGCGACAGTATAAAATTATTTTTTGAATAATTTACTGTAGAAAAGGCAATCCCTGGCGTAATTAAAATTTGCGACAGTTGAAAATTATTTTTTGAATAATTTACTATAGAAGAGGCAATCCCTGGGATATTTAAAATTTGCGACAGTAAAAAATTATTTTTTGAATAATTTACTATAGAAAAGGCGATCCCTGGCGTAATTAAAATTTGCGACAGTAAAAAATTATTTTTTGAATAATTTACTATAGAAAAGGCAATCCCTGGCGCAATTAAAATTTGCAACAGTAGAAAATTATTTTTTGAATAATTTACTATAGAAAAGCCAATCCCTGGCGCACTTAAAATTTGCGACAGTAGAAAATTATTTTTTGAATAATTTACTATAGAAAAAGCAATCCCTGGCGCAATTAAAATTTGCGACAGTTGAAAATTATTTTTTGAATAATTTACTATAGAAAAGGCAATCCCTGGCGTAATTAAAATTTGCGACAATAAAAAATTATTTTTTGAATAATTTACTATAGAAAAGGCAATCCCTGGCCTAATTAAAATTTGCGACAGTAAAAAATAATTTTTTGAATAATTTACTATAGAAAAGGCAATCCCTGGCGCAATTAAAATTTGCAACAGTAGAAAATTATTTTTTGAATAATTTATTATAGAAAAGGCAATCCCTGGCGTAATTAAAATTTGCGACAGTAAAAAAATTATTTTTTGAATAATTTACTATAGAAAATGCAATCCCAGGCGTAATTAAAATTTGCGACAGTAAAAAATTATTTTTTGAATAATTTACTATAGAAAAGGCAATCCCTGGCGTAATTAAAATTTGCGACAGTTGAAAATTATTTTTTGAATAATTTACTATAGAAAAGGCAATCCCTGGGATATTTAAAATTTGCGACAGTAAAAAATTATTTTTTGAATAATTTATTATAGAAAAGGCAATCCCTGGCGTAATTAAAATTTGCGACAGTAAAAAATTATTTTTTGAATAATTTACTATAGAAAAGGCAATCCCTGGCGTAATTAAAATTTGCGACAGTTGAAAATTATTTTTTGAATAATTTACTATAGAAAAGGCAATCCCTGGGATATTTAAAATTTGCGACAGTAAAAAATTATTTTTTGAATAATTTATTATAGAAAAGGCAATCCCTGGCGTAATAAAATTTGCGACAGTAGAAAATTATTTTTTGAATAATTTACTATAGAAAAGGCAATCCCTGGCGTAATTAAAATTTGCGACAGTTGAAAATTATTTTTTGAATAATTTACTATAGAAAAGGCAATCCCTGGGATATTTAAAATTTGCGAGAGTAAACAATTATTTTTTGAATAATTTACTATAGAAAAGGCAATCCCTGGCGTAATTAAAATTTGCGACAGTAGAAAATTATTTTTTGAATAATTTACTATAGAAAAGGCAATCCCTGGCGCAATTAAAATTTGCGACAGTTGAAAATAATTTTTTGAATAATTTACTATAGAAAAGGCAATCCCTGGGATATTTAAAATTTGCGACAGTAAAAAATTTTTTTTTGAATAATTTACCATAGAAAAGGCAATCCCTGGCGTAATTAAAATTTGCGACAGTAGAAAATTAATTTGTGAAAAATTTACCTAGCGAAATTGAAATTTGCGAGAGTAAAAAAATATTTTTTGAATAATTTACTATAGAAAAGGCAATCCCTGGCGCAGTTAAAATTTGCGACAGTAGAAAAATATTTTTTGAATAATTTACTATAGAAAAGGCAATCCCTGGCGCAATTAAAATTTGCGACAGTTGAAAATTATTTTTTGAATAATTTACTATAGAAAAGCAATCCCTGGCGCAGTTAAAATTTGCGACAGTAGAAAATTAATTTGTGAATAATTTACTATAGAAAAGGCAATCCCTGGCGTAATTAAAATTCGCGACAGTAGGAAATTATTTTTTGAATTATTTACTATAGAAAAGGCAATCCCTGGCGTAATTAAAATTTGCGACAGTAGAAAATTATTTTTTGAAAAGTTTACTATAGAAAAGGCAATCCCTGGCGCAATTAAAATTTGCGACAGTAGAGAATTATTTTTTGAAAAGGCAATCCCTGGCGTAATTAAAACTTGCGATAGTAAAAAATTATTTTTTGAATAATTTACTATAGAAAAGGCAATCCCTGGCGTATCGAAAATTTGCGACAGTATAAAATTATTTTTTGAATAATTTACTATAGAAAAGGCAATCCCTGGCGTATTTAAAATTTGCGACAGTATAAAATTATTTTATGAAAAATTTACTATAGAAAAGGCAATCCCTGGCGTTATTAAAATTTTCGACAGTAAAAAATTAATATTTTGAAAAATTTACTGTAGAAAAGGCAATTCCTGGCGTAATTAAAATTTGCGACAGTAGAAAATTATTTTTTGAAAAATTTACTATAGAAAAGGCAATCCCTGGCGTAATTAAAACTTGCGATAGTAAACAATTATTTTTTGAAAAATTTACTATAGAAAAGGCAATCCCTGGCGTATTTAAAATTTGCGACAGTATAAAATTATTTTTTGAATAATTTACTATAGAAAAGGCAATCCCTGGCGTAATTACAATTTGCGACAGTAGAAAATTATTTTTTGAATAATTTACTATAGAAAAAGCAATCCCTGGCGTAATTAAAATTTGCGACAGTAGAAAATTATTTTTTGAATAATTTACTATAGAAAAGGCAATCCCTGGCGTAATTAAAATTTGCGACAGTAAAAAATTAATATTTTGAATAATTTACTATAGAAAAGGCAATCCCTGGCGTAATTAAAATTTGCGACAGTAGAAAATTATTTTTTGAATAATTTACTATAGAAAAGGCAATCCCTGGCGTAATTAAAATTTGCAACAGTAGAAAATTATTTTTTGAATAATTTACTATAGAAAAGGCAATCCCTGGCGTAATTAAAATTTGCAACAGTAGAAAATTATTTTTTGAATAATTTACTATAGAAAAGGCAATCCCTGGCGTAATTAAAATTTGCGACAGTAGAAAATTATTTTTGAATAATTTACTATAGAAAAGGCAATCCCTGGCGTAATTAAAATTTGCGACAGTAGAAAATTATTTTTTGAAAAGTTTACTATAGAAAAGGCAATCCCTGGCGCAATTAAAATTTGCGACAGTAGAAAATTATTTTTTGAAAAGGCAATCCCTGGCGTAATTAAAACTTGCGATAGTAAAAAATTATTTTTTGAATAATTTACTATAGAAAAGGCAATCCCTGGCGTATTTAAAATTTGCGACAGTATAAAATTATTTTTTGAATAATTTACTATAGAAAAGGCAATCCCTGACGTAATTACAATTTGCGACAGTAGAAAATTATTTTTTGAATAATTTAATATAGAAAAGGCAATCCCTGGCGTAATTAAAATTTGCGAGAGTAAAAAATTATTTTTTGAATAATTTACTATAGAAAAGGCAATCCCTGGCGCAATTAAAATTTGCGACAGTAGAAAATATTTTTTTGAATAATTTACTATAGAAAAGCAATCCCTGGCGCAATTAAAACTTGCAACAGTAGAAAATTATTTTTTGAATAATTTACTATAGAAAAGGCAATCCCTGGCGTAATTAAAATTTGCAACAGTAGAAAATTATTTTTTGAATAATTTACTATAGAAAAGGCAATCCCTGGCGTAATTAAAATTTGCGACAGTAGAAAATTATTTTTGAATAATTTACTATAGAAAAGGCAATCCCTGGCGTAATTAAAATTTGCGACAGTAGAAAATTATTTTTTGAAAAGTTTACTATAGAAAAGGCAATCCCTGGCGCAATTAAAATTTGCGACAGTAGAAAATTATTTTTTGAAAAGGCAATCCCTGGCGTAATTAAAACTTGCGATAGTAAAAAATTATTTTTTGAATAATTTACTATAGAAAAGGCAATCCCTGGCGTATTTAAAATTTGCGACAGTATAAAATTATTTTTTGAATAATTTACTATAGAAAAGGCAATCCCTGACGTAATTACAATTTGCGACAGTAGAAAATTATTTTTTGAATAATTTAATATAGAAAAGGCAATCCCTGGCGTAATTAAAATTTGCGAGAGTAAAAAATTATTTTTTGAATAATTTACTATAGAAAAGGCAATCCCTGGCGCAATTAAAATTTGCGACAGTAGAAAATATTTTTTTGAATAATTTACTATAGAAAAGCAATCCCTGGCGCAATTAAAACTTGCGATAGTAAAAAATTATTTTTTGAATAATTTACTATAGAAAAGGCAATCCCTGGCGTAGTTAAAATTTGCAACAGTAGAAAATTATTTTTTTGAATAATTTACTATAGAAAAGGCAATCCCTGGCGTAATTAAAATTTGCGACAGTAGAAAATTATTTTTTGAATAATTTACTATAGAAAAGGCAATCCCTGGCGTAATTAAAATTTGCGACAGTAGAAAATTAATTTGTGAAAAATTTACCTTGCGAAATTTTAATTTGCGAGAGTAAAAAATTATTTTTTGAATAATTTACTATAGAAAAGGCAATTCCTGGCGCAGTTAAAATTTGCGACAGTTGAAAATTATTTTTTGAATAATTTACTATAGAAAAGGCAATCCCTGGCGCAATTAAAATTTGCAACAGTTGAAAATGATTTTTCGAATAATTTACTATAGAAAAGGCAATCCCTGGGATATTTAAAATTTGCGACAGTAAAAAATTATTTTTTGAATAATTTACTGTAGAAAAGGCAATCCCTGGCGCAATTAAAATTTGCGACAGTAGAAAATTAATTTGTGAAAAATTTACCTGGCGAATTTGAAATTTGCGAGAGTAAAAAATTTTTTTTTGAATAATTTACTATAGAAAAGGCAATCCCTGGCGAATTAAAATTTGCGACAGTTGAAAATTATTTTTTGAATAATTTACTATAGAAAAGGCAATCCCTGGCCTAGTTAAAATTTGCGACAGTTGAAGATTATTTTTTGAATAATTTACTATAGAAAAGGCAATCCCTGGGATATTTAAAATTTGCGACAGTATAAAATTATTTTTTGAATAATTTACTGTAGAAAAGGCAATCCCTGGCGTAATTAAAATTTGCGACAGTTGAAAATTATTTTTTGAATAATTTACTATAGAAGAGGCAATCCCTGGGATATTTAAAATTTGCGACAGTAAAAAATTATTTTTTGAATAATTTACTATAGAAAAGGCAATCCCTGGCGCAATTAAAATTTGCGACAGTAAAAAATTATTTTTTGAATAATTTACTATAGAAAAGGCAATCCCTGGCGCAATTAAAATTTGCAACAGTAGAAAATTATTTTTTGAATAATTTACTATAGAAAAGCCAATCCCTGGCGCACTTAAAATTTGCGACAGTAGAAAATTATTTTTTGAATAATTTACTATAGAAAAGGCAATCCCTGGCGCAATTAAAATTTGCGACAGTTGAAAATTATTTTTTGGATAATTTACTATAGAAAAGGCAATCCCTGGCGTAATTAAAATTTGCGACAATAAAAAATTATTTTTTGAATAATTTACTATAGAAAGGGCAATCCCTGGCGTAATTAAAATTTGCGACAGTAAAAAATTATTTTTTGAATAATTTACTATAGAAAAGGCAATCCCTGGCGCAATTAAAATTTGCAACAATAGAAAATTATTTTTTGAATAATTTATTATAGAAAAGGCAATCCCTGGCGTAATTAAAATTTGCGACAGTAAAAAAATTATTTTTTGAATAATTTACTATAGAAAAGGCAATCCCAGGCGTAATTAAAATTTGCGACAGTAAAAAAATATTTTTTGAATAATTTACTATAGAAAAGGCAATCCCTGGCGTAATTAAAATTTGCGACAGTTGAAAATTATTTTTTGAATAATTTACTATAGAAAAGGCAATCCCTGGGATATTTAAAATTTGCGACAGTAAAAAATTATTTTTTGAATAATTTATTATAGAAAAGGCAATCCCTGGCGTAATTAAAATTTGCGACAGTAAAAAATTATTTTTTGAATAATTTACTATAGAAAAGGCAATCCCTGGCGTAATTAAAATTTGCGACAGTTGAAAATTATTTTTTGAATAATTTACTATAGAAAAGGCAATCCCTGGGATATTTAAAATTTGCGACAGTAAAAAATTATTTTTTGAATTATTTATTATAGAAAAGGCAATCCCTGGCGTAATTAAAATTTGCGACAGTAGAAAATTATTTTTTGAATAATTTACTATAGAAAAGGCAATCCCTGGCGTAATTAAAATTTGCGACAGTTGAAAATTATTTTTTGAATAATTTACTATAGAAAAGGCAATCCCTGGGATATTTAAAATTTGCGAGAGTAAACAATTATTTTTTGAATAATTTACTATAGAAAAGGCAATCCCTGGCGTAATTAAAATTTGCGACAGTAGAAAATTATTTTTTGAATAATTTACTATAGAAAAGGCAATCCCTGGCGCAATTAAAATTTGCGACAGTTGAAAATAATTTTTTGAATAATTTACTATAGAAAAGGCAATCCCTGGGATATTTAAAATTTGCGACAGTAAAAAATTTTTTTTTGAATAATTTACTATAGAAAAGGCAATCCCTGGCGTAATTAAAATTTGCGACAGTAGAAAATTAATTTGTGAAAAATTTACCTAGCGAAATTGAAATTTGCGAGAGTAAAAAAATATTTTTTGAATAATTTACTATAGAAAAGGCAATCCCTGGCGCAGTTAAAATTTGCGACAGTAGACAAATATTTTTTGAATAATTTACTATAGAAAAGGCAATCCCTGGCGCAATTAAAATTTGCGACAGTTGAAAATTATTTTTTGAATAATTTACTATAGAAAAGCAATCCCTGGCGCAGTTAAAATTTGCGACAGTAGAAAATTATTTTTTGAATAATTTACTATAGAAAAGGCAATCCCTGGCGTAATTAAAATTTGTGACAGTTGAAAATTATTTTTTGAATAATTTACTATAGAAAAGGCAATCCCTGGGATATTTAAAATTTGCGACAGTAAAAAATTATTTTTTGAATAATTTACTATAGAAAAGGCAATCCCTGGCGCAATTAAAATTTGCAACAGTAGAAAATTATTTTTTTGAATAATTTACTATAGAAAAGGCAATCCCTGGCGGATTTGAAATTTGCGACAGTTGAAAATTATTTTTTGAATAATTTACTATAGAAAAGGCAATCCCTGAGATATTTAAAATTTGCGACAGTAAAAAATTATTTTTTGAATAATTTACTTTAGAAAAGGCAATCCCCGGGATATTTAAAATTTGCGACAGTAAAAAATTATTTTTTGAATAATTTACTATAGAAAAGGCAATCCCTGGCGTAATTACAATTTGCGACAGTAGAAAATAATTTTTTGAATAATTTACTGTAGAAAAGGCAATCCCTGGCGCAATTAAAACTTGCGATAGTAAAAAGTTATTTTTTGAATAATTTACTATAGAAAAGGCAATCCCTGGCGTAATTAAAACTTGCGATAGTAAAAAATTATTTTATGAAAAATTTACTATAGAAAAGGCAATCCCTGGCGTAATTAAAATTTTCGACAGTAAAAAATTAATATTTTGAAAAATTTACTGTAGAAAAGGCAATCCCTGGCGTAATTAAAATTTGCGACAGTAGAAAATTATTTTTTGAAAAATTTACTATAGAAAAGGCAATCCCTGGCGTAATTAAAACTTGCGATAGTAAACAATTATTTTTTGAAAAATTTACTATAGAAAAGGCAATCCCTGGCGTATTTAAAATTTGCGACAGTATAAAATTATTTTTTGAATAATTTACTATAGAAAAGGCAATCCCTGGCGTAATTACAATTTGCGACAGTAGAAAATTATTTTTTGAATAATTTACTATAGAAAAAGCAATCCCTGGCGTAATTAAAATTTGCGACAGTAGAAAATTATTTTTTGAATAATTTACTATAGAAAAGGCAATCCCTGGCGTAATTAAAATTTGCGACAGTAGAAAATTATTTTTTGAATAATTTACTATAGAAAAGGCAATCCCTGGCGTAATTAAAATTTGCAACAGTAGAAAATTATTTTTTGAATAATTTACTATAGAAAAGGCAATCCCTGGCGTAATTAAAATTTGCAACAGTAGAAAATTATTTTTTGAATAATTTACTATAGAAAAGGCAATCCCTGGCGTAATTAAAATTTGCGACAGTAGAAAATTATTTTTTGAATAATTTACTATAGAAAAGTCAATCCCTGGCGTAATTAAAATTTGCGACAGTAGAAAATTATTTTTTGAAAAGTTTACTATAGAAAAGGCAATCCCTGGCGCAATTAAAATTTGCGACAGTAGAAAATTATTTTTTGAAAAGGCAATCCCTGGCGTAATTAAAACTTGCGATAGTAGAAAATTATTTTTTGAATAATTTACTATAGAAAAGGCAATCCCTGGCGTATTTAAAATTTGCGACAGTATAAAATTATTTTTTGAATAATTTACTATAGAAAAGGTAATCCCTGGCGTAATTACAATTTGCGACAGTAGAAAATTATTTTTTGAATAATTTAATATAGAAAAGGCAATCCCTGGCGTAATTAAAATTTGCGAGAGTAAAAAATTATTTTTTGAATAATTTACTATAGAAAAGGCAATCCCTGGCGCAATTAAAATTTGCGACAGTAGAAAATAATTTTTTGAATAATTTACTATAGAAAAGCAATCCCTGGCGCAATTAAAACTTGCGATAGTAAAAAATTATTTTTTGAATAATTTACTATAGAAAAGGCAATCCCTGGCGTAGTTAAAATTTGCAACAGTAGAAAATTATTTTTTTGAATAATTTACTATAGAAAAGGCAATCCCGGGCGTAATTAAAATTTGCGACAGTACAAAATTATTTTTTGAATAATTTACTATAGAAAAGGCAATCCCTGGCGTAATTACAATTTGCGACAGTAGAAAATTAATTTGTGAAAAATTTACCTGGCGAAATTGAAATTTGCGACAGTAAAAAATTATTTTTTGAATAATTTATAATAGAAAAGGCAATCCCTGGCGTAGTTAAAATTTGCGACAGTAGAAAATTATTTTTTGAATAATTTACTATAGAAAAGGCAATCCTTGGCGCAATTAAAATTTGCGACAGGAGAAAATTATTTTTTGAATAATTTACTATAGAAAAGGCAATCCCTGGCGTAATTGAAATTTGCGAGAGTAAAAAATTATTTTTTGAATAATTTACTATAGACAAGGCAATCCCTGGCGCAATTAAAATTTGCGACAGTTGAAAATTATTTTTTGAATAATTTACTATAGAAAAGGCAATCCCTGGCGTAATTAAAATTTGCGACAGTTGAAAATTATTTTTTGAATAATTTACTATAGAAAAGGCAATCCCTGGGATATTTAAAATTTGCGACAGTATAAAATTATTTTTTGAATAATTTACTATAGAAAAGGCAATACCTGGCGCAATTAAAATTTGCAACAGTAGAAAATTATTTTTTGAATAATTTACTATAGAAAAGGCAATCCCTGGCGTAATTAAAATTTGCGACAGTAGAAAATTATTTTTTGAATAATTTACTATAGAAAAGGCAATCCCTGGCGTAATTAAAATTTGCGACAGTAGAAAATTATTTTTTGAATAATTTACTATAGAAAAGGCAATCCCTGGCGTAATTAAAATTTGCGACAGTAGAAAATTATTTTTTGAATAATTTACTATAGAAAAGGTAATCCCAGGCGTAATTAAAATTTGCGACAGTAGAAAACTATTTTTTGAATAATTTACTATAGAAAAGGCAATCCCTGGCGTAATTAAAACTTCCGATAGTAAAAAATTATTTTTTGAATAATTTACTATAGAAAAGGCAATCCCTGGCGTAATTAAAATTTGCGACAGTAAAAAATTATTTTTTGAATAATTTACTATAGAAAAGGCAATCCCTGGCGTAATTAAAATTTGCGACAGTAAAAAATTATTTTTTGAACAATTTACTATAGAAAAGGCAATCCCTGGCGCAATTAAAATTTGCGACAGTAGAAAATTATTTTTTGAATAATTTACTATAGAAAAGGCAATTCCTGGCGTAATTAAAATTTGCGACAGTAGAAAATTATTTTTTGAATAATTTACTATAGAAAAGGCAATCCCTGGTGCAATTAAAATTTGCGACAGTAGAAAATTAATTTGTGAAAAATTTACCTGGCGAAATTGAAATTTGCGAGAGTAAAAAATTATTTTTTGAATAATTTACTATAGAAAAGGCAATCCCTGGCGCAATTAAAATTTGCGACAGTTGAAAATTACTTTTTGAATAATTTACTATAGAAAAGGCAATCCCTGGCGTAACTAAAATTTGTGACAGTTGAAAATTATTTTTTGAATAATTTACTATAGAAAAGGCAATCCCTGGGATATTTAAAATTTGCGACAGTAAAAAATTATTTTTTGAATAATTTACTATAGAAAAGGCAATCCCTGGCGCAATTAAAATTTGCAACAGTAGAAAAGTATTTTTTTGAATAATTTACTATAGAAAAGGCAATCCCTGGCGGATTTGAAATTTGCGACAGTTGAAAATTATTTTTTGAATAATTTACTATAGAAAAGGCAATCCCTGGGATATTTAAAATTTGCGACAGTAAAAAATTATTTTTTGAATAATTTACTTTAGAAAAGGCAATCCCCGGGATATTTAAAATTTGCGACAGTAAAAAATTATTTTTTGAATAATTTACTATAGAAAAGGCAATCCCTGGCGTAATTAAAATTTGCGACAGTAGAAAATACTTTCTTGAATAATTTACTGTAGAAAAGGCAATCCCTGGCGCAATTAAAACTTGCGATAGTAAAAAGTTATTTTTTGAATAATTTACTATAGAAAGGCAATCCCTGGCGTAATTAAAACTTGCGATAGTAAAAAATTATTTTATGAAAAATTTACTATAGAAAAGGCAATCCCTGGCGTAATTAAAATTTTCGACAGTAAAAAAATAATATTTTGAAAAATTTACTGTAGAAAAGGCAATCCCTGGCGTAATTAAAATTTGCGACAGTTGAAAATTATTTTTTGAAAAATTTACTATAGAAAAGGCAATCCCTGGCGTAATTAAAACTTGCGATAGTAAACAATTATTTTTTGAAAAATTTACTATAGAAAAGGCAATCCCTGGCGTATTTAAAATTTGCGACAGTATAAAATTATTTTTTGAATAATTTACTATAGAAAAGGCAATCCCTGGCGTAATTACAATTTGCGACAGTAGAAAATTATTTTTTGAATAATTTACTATAGAAAAGGCAATCCCTGGCGTAATTAAAATTTGCGACAGTAGAAAATTATTTTTTGAATAATTTACTATAGAAAAGGCAATCCCTGGCGTAATTAAAATTTGCGACAGTAAAAAATTAATATTTTGAATAATTTACTATAGAAAAGGCAATCCCTGGCGTAATTAAAATTTGCGACAGTAGAAAATTATTTTTTGAATAATTTACTATAGAAAAGGCAATCCCTGGCGTAATTAAAATTTGCAACAGTAGAAAATTATTTTTTGAATAATTTACTATAGAAAAGGCAATCCCTGGCGTAATTAAAATTTGCAACAGTAGAAAATTATTTTTTGAATAATTTACTTTAGAAAAGGCAATCCCTGGCGTAATTAAAATTTGCGACAGTAGAAAATTATTTTTGAATAATTTACTATAGAAAAGGCAATCCCTGGCGTAATTAAAATTTGCGACAGTAGAAAATTATTTTTTGAAAAGTTTACTATAGAAAAGGCAATCCCTGGCGCAATTAAAATTTGCGACAGTAGAAAATTATTTTTTGAAAAGGCAATCCCTGGCGTAATTAAAACTTGCGATAGTAAAAAATTATTTTTTGAATAATTTACTATAGAAAAGGCAATCCCTGGCGTATTTAAAATTTGCGACAGTATAAAATTATTTTTTGAATAATTTACTATAGAAAAGGCAATCCCTGGCGTAATTACAATTTGCGACAGTAGAAAATTATTTTTTGAATAATTTAATATAGAATAGGCAATCCCTGGCGTAATTAAAATTTGCGAGAGTAAAAAATTATTTTTTGAATAATTTACTATAGAAAAGGCAATCCCTGGCGCAATTAAAATTTGCGACAGTAGAAAATAATTTTTTCAATAATTTACTATAGAAAAGCAATCCCTGGCGCAATTAAAACTTGCGATAGTAAAAAATTATTTTTTGAATAATTTACTATAGAAAAGGCAATCCCTGGCGTAGTTAAAATTTGCAACAGTAGAAAATTATTTTTTTGAATAATTTACTATAGAAAAGGCAATCCCTGGCGTAATTAAAATTTGCGACAGTAGAAAATTATTTTTTGAATAATTTACTATAGAAAAGGCAATCCCTGGCGTAATTACAATTTGCGACAGTAGAAAATTAATTTGTGAAAAATTTACCTGGCGAAATTAAAATTTGCGACAGTAAAAAATTATTTTTTGAATAATTTACTATAGAAAAGGCAATCCCTGGCGTAATTAAAATTTGCGACAGTAGAAAATTATTTTTTGAATAATTTACTATAGAAAAGGCAATCCCTGGCGCAATTAAAATTTGCGACAGGAGAAAATTATTTTTTGAATAATTTACTATAGAAAAGGCAATCCCTGGCGTAATTGAAATTTGCGAGAGTAAAAAATTATTTTTTGAATAATTTACTATAGAAAAGGCAATCCCTGGCGCAATTAAAATTTGCGACAGTTGAAAATTATTTTTTGAATAATTTACTATAGAAAAGGCAATCCCTGGCGTAATTAAAATTTGCGACAGTTGAAAATTATTTTTTGAATAATTTACTATAGAAAAGGCAATCCCTGGGATATTTAAAATTTGCGACAGTATAAAATTATTTTTTGAATAATTTACTATAGAAAAGGCAATACCTGGCGCAATTAAAATTTGCAACAGTAGAAAATTATTTTTTGAATAATTTTCTATAGAAAAGGCAATTTCTGGCGTAATTAAAATTTGCGACAGTAGAAAATTATTTTTTGAATAATTTACTATAGAAAAGGCAATCCCTAGCGTAATTAAAATTTGCGACAGTAGAAAATTATTTTTTGAATAATTTACTATAGAAAAGGCAATCCCTGGCGTAATTGAAATTTGCGACAGTAGAAAATTATTTTTTGAAAAGTTTACTATAGAAAAGGCAATCCCTGGCGCAATTAAAATTTGCGACAGTAGAAAATTATTTTTTGAAAAGGCAATCCCTGGCGTAATTAAAACTTGCGATAGTAAAAAATTATTTTTTGAATAATTTACTATAGAAAAGGCAATCCCTGGCGTATTTAAAATTTGCGACAGTATAAAATTATTTTTTGAATAATTTACTATAGAAAAGGCAATCCCTGGCGTAATTACAATTTGCGACAGTAGAAAATTATTTTTTGAATAATTTAATATAGAAAAGGCAATCCCTGGCGTAATTAAAATTTGCGAGAGTAAAAAATTATTTTTTGAATAATTTACTATAGAAAAGGCAATCCCTGGCGCAATTAAAATTTGCGACAGTAGAAAATAATTTTTTGAATAATTTACTATAGAAAAGCAATCCCTGGCGCAATTAAAACTTGCGATAGTAAAAAATTATTTTTTGAATAATTTACTATAGAAAAGGCAATCCCTGGCGTAGTTAAAATTTGCAACAGTAGAAAATTATTTTTTTGAATAATTTACTATAGAAAAGGCAATCCCTGGCGTAATTAAAATTTGCGACAGTAGAAAATTATTTTTTGAATAATTTACTATAGAAAAGGCAATCCCTGGCGTAATTACAATTTGCGACAGTAGAAAATTAATTTGTGAAAAATTTACCTGGCGAAATTGAAATTTGCGACAGTAAAAAATTATTTTTTGAATAATTTACTATAGAAAAGGCAATCCCTGGCGTAGTTAAAATTTGCGACAGTAGAAAATTATTTTTTGAATAATTTACTATAGAAAAGGCAATCCCTGGCGCAATTAAAATTTGCGACAGGAGAAAATTATTTTTTGAATAATTTACTATAGAAAAGGCAATCCCTGGCGTAATTGAAATTTGCGAGAGTAAAAAATTATTTTTTGAATAATTTACTATAGACAAGGCAATCCCTGGCGCAATTAAAATTTGCGACAGTTGAAAATTATTTTTTGAATAATTTACTATAGAAAAGGCAATCCCTGGCGTAATTAAAATTTGCGACAGTTGAAAATTATTTTTTGAATAATTTACTATAGAAAAGGCAATCCCTGGGATATTTAAAATTTGCGACAGTATAAAATGATTTTTTGAATAATTTACTATAGAAAAGGCAATACCTGGCGCAATTAAAATTTGCAACAGTAGAAAATTATTTTTTGAATAATTTACTATAGAAAAGGCAATCCCTGGCGTAATTAAAATTTGCGACAGTAGAAAATTATTTTTTGAATAATTTACTATAGAAAAGGCAATCCCTGGCGTAATTAAAATTTGCGACAGTAGAAAATTATTTTTTGAATAATTTACTATAGAAAAGGCAAGCCCTGGCGTAATTAAAATTTGCGACAGTAGAAAATTATTTTTTGAATAATTTACTATAGAAAAGGTAATCCCAGGCGTAATTAAAATTTGCGACAGTAGAAAACTATTTTTTGAATAATTTACTATAGAAAAGGCAATCCCTGGCGTAATTAAAACTTCCGATAGTAAAAAATTATTTTTTGAATAATTTACTATAGAAAAGGCAATCCCTGGCGTAATTAAAATTTGCGACAGTAAAAAATTATTTTTTGAATAATTTAGTATAGAAAAGGCAATACCTGGCGTAATTAAAATTTGCGACAGTAAAAAATTATTTTTTGAATAATTTACTATAGAAAAGGCAATCCCTGGCGTATTTAAAATTTGCGACAGTATAAAATTATTTTTTGAATAATTTACTATAGAAAAGGCAATCCCTGGCGTAATTAAAATTTGCGACAGTAGAAAATTATTTTTTGAAAAGTTTACTATAGAAAAGGCAATCCCTGGCGCAATTAAAATTTGCGACAGTAGAAAATTATTTTTTGAATAATTTACTATAGAAAAGGCAATCCCTGGCGTAAGTAAAACTTGCGATAGTAAAAAATTATTTTTTGAATAATTTACTATAGAAAAGGCAATCCCTGGCGTAATTAAAATTTGCGACAGTTGAAAATTATTTTTTGAATAATGTACTATAGAAAAGGCAATCCCTGGCGTAATTAAAATTTGCGACAGTAAAAAATTATTTTTTGAACAATTTACTATAGAAAAGGCAATCCCTGGCGCAATTAAAATTTGCGACAGTAGAAAATTATTTTTTGAATAATTTACTATAGAAAAGGCAATCCCTGGCGTAATTAAAATTTGCGACAGTAGAAAATTATTTTTTGAATAATTTACTATAGAAAAGGCAATCCCTGGTGCAATTAAAATTTGCGACAGTAGAAAATTAATTTGTGAAAAATTTACCTGGCGAAATTGAAATTTGCGAGAGTAAAAAATTATTTTTTGAATAATTTACTATAGAAAAGGCAATCCCTGGCGCAATTAAAATTTGCGACAGTTGAAAATTACTTTTTGAATAATTTACTATAGAAAAGGCAATCCCTGGCGTAATTAAAATTTGTGACAGTTGAAAATTATTTTTTGAATAATTTACTATAGAAAAGGCAATCCCTGGGATATTTAAAATTTGCGACAGTAAAAAATTATTTTTTGAATAATTTACTATAGAAAAGGCAATCCCTGGCGCAATTAAAATTTGCAACAGTAGAAAATTATTTTTTTGAATAATTTACTATAGAAAAGGCAATCCCTGGCGGATTTGAAATTTGCGACAGTTGAAAATTATTTTTTGAATAATTTACTATAGAAAAGGCAATCCCTGGGATATTTAAAATTTGCGACAGTAAAAAATTATTTTTTGAATAATTTACTTTAGAAAAGGCAATCCCCGGGATATTTAAAATTTGCGACAGTAAACAATTATTTTTTGAATAATTTACTATAGAAAAGGCAATCCCTGGCGTAATTACAATTTGCGACAGTAGAAAATACTTTTTTGAATAATTTACTGTAGAAAAGGCAATCCCTGGCGCAATTAAAACTTGCGATAGTAAAAAGTTATTTTTTGAATAATTTACTATAGAAAAGGCAATCCCTGGCGTAATTAAAACTTGCGATAGTAAAAAATTATTTTATGAAAAATTTACTATAGAAAAGGCAATCCCTGGCGTAATTAAAATTTTCGACAGTAAAAAATTAATATTTTGAAAAATTTACTGTAGAAAAGGCAATCCCTGGCGTAATTAAAATTTGCGACAGTTGAAAATTATTTTTTGAAAAATTTACGATAGAAAAGGCAATCCCTGGCGTAATTAAAACTTGCGATAGTAAACAATTATTTTTTGAAAAATTTACTATAGAAAAGGCAATCCCTGGCGTATTTAAAATTTGCGACAGTATAAAATTATTTTTTGAATAATTTACTATGGAAAAGGCAGTCCCTGGCGTAATTACAATTTGCGACAGTAGAAAATTATTTTTTGAATAATTTACTATAGAAAAGGCAATCCCTGGCGTAATTAAAATTTGCGACAGTAGAAAATTATTTTTTGAATAATTTACTATAGAAAAGGCAATCCCTGGCGTAATTAAAATTTGCGACAGTAAAAAATTAATATTTTGAATAATTTACTATAGAAAAGGCAATCCCTGGCGTAATTAAAATTTGCGACAGTAGAAAATTATTTTTTGAATAATTTACTATAGAAAAGGCAATCCCTGGCGTAATTAAAATTTGCAACAGTAGAAAATTATTTTTTGAATAATTTACTATAGAAAAGGCAATCCCTGGCGTAATTAAAATTTGCAACAGTAGAAAATTATTTTTTGAATAATTTACTTTAGAAAAGGAAATCCCTGGCGTAATTAAAATTTGCGACAGTAGAAAATTATTTTTGAATAATTTACTATAGAAAAGGCAATCCCTGGCGTAATTAAAATTTGCGACAGTAGAAAATTATTTTTTGAAAAGTTTACTATAGAAAAGGCAATCCCTGGCGCAATTAAAATTTGCGACAGTAGAAAATTATTTTTTGAAAAGGCAATCCCTGGCGTAATTAAAACTTGCGATAGTAAAAAATTATTTTTTGAATAATTTACTATAGAAAAGGCAATCCCTGGCGTATTTAAAATTTGCGACAGTATAAAATTATTTTTTGAATAATTTACTATAGAAAAGGCAATCCCTGGCGTAATTACAATTTGCGACAGTAGAAAATTATTTTTTGAATAATTTAATATAGAATAGGCAATCCCTGGCGTAATTAAAATTTGCGAGAGTAAAAAATTATTTTTTGAATAATTTACTATAGAAAAGGCAATCCCTGGCGCAATTAAAATTTGCGACAGTAGAAAATAATTTTTTGAATAATTTACTATAGAAAAGCAATCCCTGGCGCAATTAAAACTTGCGATAGTAAAAAATTATTTTTTGAATAATTTACTATAGAAAAGGCAATCCCTGGCGTAGTTAAAATTTGCAACAGTAGAAAATTATTTTTTTGAATAATTTACTATAGAAAAGGCAATCCCTGGTGCAATTAAAATTTGCGACAGTAGAAAATTAATTTGTGAAAAATTTACCTGGCGAAATTGAAATTTGCGAGAGTAAAAAATTATTTTTTGAATAATTTACTATAGAAAAGGCAATCCCTGGCGCAATTAAAATTTGCGACAGTTGAAAATTACTTTTTGAATAATTTACTATAGAAAAGGCAATCCCTGGCGTAATTAAAATTTGTGACAGTTGAAAATTATTTTTTGAATAATTTACTATAGAAAAGGCAATCCCTGGGATATTTAAAATTTGCGACAGTAAAAAATTATTTTTTGAATAATTTACTATAGAAAAGGCAATCCCTGGCGCAATTAAAATTTGCAACAGTAGAAAATTATTTTTTTGAATAATTTACTATAGAAAAGGCAATCCCTGGCGGATTTGAAATTTGCGACAGTTGAAAATTATTTTTTGAATAATTTACTATAGAAAAGGCAATCCCTGGGATATTTAAAATTTGCGACAGTAAAAAATTATTTTTTGAATAATTTACTTTAGAAAAGGCAATCCCCGGGATATTTAAAATTTGCGACAGTAAAAAATTATTTTTTGAATAATTTACTATAGAAAAGGCAATCCCTGGCGTAATTACAATTTGCGACAGTAGAAAATACTTTTTTGAATATTTTACTGTAGAAAAGGCAATCCCTGGCGCAATTAAAACTTGCGATAGTAAAAAGTTATTTTTTGAATAATTTACTATAGAAAAGGCAATCCCTGGCGTAATTAAAACTTGCGATAGTAAAAAATTATTTTATGAAAAATTTACTATAGAAAAGGCAATCCCTGGCGTAATTAAAATTTTCGGCAGTAAAAAATTAATATTTTGAAAAATTTACTGTAGAAAAGGCAATCCCTGGCGTAATTAAAATTTGCGACAGTTGAAAATTATTTTTTGAAAAATTTACTATAGAAAAGGCAATCCCTGGCGTAATTAAAACTTGCGATAGTAAACAATTATTTTTTGAAAAATTTACTATAGAAAAGGCAATCCCTGGCGTATTTAAAATTTGCGACAGTATAAAATTATTTTTTGAATAATTTACTATGGAAAAGGCAATCCCTGGCGTAATTACAATTTGCGACAGTAGAAAATTATTTTTTGAATAATTTACTATAGAAAAGGCAATCCCTGGCGTAATTAAAATTTGCGACAGTAGAAAATTATTTTTTGAATAATTTACTATAGAAAAGGCAATCCCTGGCGTAATTAAAATTTGCGACAGTTGAAAATTATTTTTTGAATAATTTACTATAGAAAAGGCAATCCCTGGCGTAATTAAAATTTGCGACAGTAAGAAATTATTTTTTGAATAATTTACTATAGAAAAGGCAATCCCTGGTGCAATTAAAATTTGCGACAGTAGAAAATTAATTTGTGAAAAATTTACCTGGCGAAATTGAAATTTGCGAGAGTAAAAAATTATTTTTTGAATAATTTACTATAGAAAAGGCAATCCCTGGCGCAATTAAAATTTGCGACAGTTGAAAATTACTTTTTGAATAATTTACTATAGAAAAGGCAATCCCTGGCGTAATTAAAATTTGTGACAGTTGAAAATTATTTTTTGAATAATTTACTATAGAAAAGGCAATCCCTGGGATATTTAAAATTTGCGACAGTAAAAAATTATTTTTTGAATAATTTACTATAGAAAAGGCAATCCCTGGCGCAATTAAAATTTGCAACAGTAGAAAATTATTTTTTTGAATAATTTACTATAGAAAAGGCAATCCCTGGCGGATTTGAAATTTGCGACAGTTGAAAATTATTTTTTGAATAATTTACTATAGAAAAGGCAATCCCTGGGATATTTAAAATTTGCGACAGTAAAAAATTATTTTTTGAATAATTTACTTTAGAAAAGGCAATCCCCGGGATATTTAAAATTTGCGACAGTAAAAAATTATTTTTTGAATAATTTACTATTGAAAAGGCAATCCCTGGCGTAATTACAATTTGCGACAGTAGAAAATACTTTTTTGAATATTTTACTGTAGAAAAGGCAATCCCTGGCGCAATTAAAACTTGCGATAGTAAAAAGTTATTTTTTGAATAATTTACTATAGAAAAGGCAATCCCTGGCGTAATTAAAACTTGCGATAGTAAAAAATTATTTTATGAAAAATTTACTATAGAAAAGGCAATCCCTGGCGTAATTAAAACTTCCGATAGTAAAAAATTATTTTTTGAATAATTTACTATAGAAAAGGCAATCCCTGGCGTAATTAAAATTTGCGACAGTAAAAAATTATTTTTTGAATAATTTACTATAGAAAAGGCAATACCTGGCGTAATTAAAATTTGCGACAGTAGAAAATTATTTTTTGAATAATTTACTATAGAAAAGGCAATCCCTGGTGCAATTAAAATTTGCGACAGTAGAAAATTAATTTGTGAAAAATTTACCTGGCGAAATTGAAATTTGCGAGAGTAAAAAATTATTTTTTGAATAATTTACTATAGAAAAGGCAATCCCTGGCGCAATTAAAATTTGCGACAGTTGAAAATTACTTTTTGAATAATTTACTATAGAAAAGGCAATCCCTGGCGTAATTAAAATTTGTGACAGTTGAAAATTATTTTTTGAATAATTTACTATAGAAAAGGCAATCCCTGGCGTAATTAAAACTTCCGATAGTAAAAAATTATTTTTTGAATAATTTACTATAGAAAAGGCAATCCCTGGCGTAATTAAAATTTGCGACAGTAAAAAATTATTTTTTGAATAATTTACTATAGAAAAGGCAATACCTGGCGTAATTAAAATTTGCGACAGTAGAAAATTATTTTTTGAATAATTTACTATAGAAAAGGCAATCCCTGGTGCAATTAAAATTTGCGACAGTAGAAAATTAATTTGTGAAAAATTTACCTGGCGAAATTGAAATTTGCGAGAGTAAAAAATTATTTTTTGAATAATTTACTATAGAAAAGGCAATCCCTGGCGCAATTAAAATTTGCGACAGTTGAAAATTACTTTTTGAATAATTTACTATAGAAAAGGCAATCCCTGGCGTAATTAAAATTTGTGACAGTTGAAAATTATTTTTTGAATAATTTACTATAGAAAAGGCAATCCCTGGCGTAATTAAAATTTGCGACAGTAGAAAATTATTTTTTGAATAATTTACTATAGAAAAGGCAATCCCTGGCGTAATTAAAATTTGCGACAGTAGAAAATTATTTTTTGAATAATTTACTATAGAAAAGGTAATCCCAGGCGTAATTAAAATTTGCGACAGTAGAAAACTATTTTTTGAATAATTTACTATAGAAAAGGCAATCCCTGGCGTAATTAAAACTTCCGATAGTAAAAAATTATTTTTTGAATAATTTACTATAGAAAAGGCAATCCCTGGCGTAATTAAAATTTGCGACAGTAAAAAATTATTTTTTGAATAATTTACTATAGAAAAGGCAATACCTGGCGTAATTAAAATTTGCGACAGTAAAAAATTATTTTTTGAATAATTTACTATAGAAAAGGCAATCCCTGGCGTATTTAAAATTTGCGACAGTAAAAAATTATTTTTTGAATAATTTACTATAGAAAAGGCAATACCTAGCGTAATTAAAATTTGCGACAGTAAAAAATTATTTTTTGAATAATTTACTATAGAAAAGGCAATCCCTGGCGTATTTAAAATTTGCGACAGTAGAAAATTATTTTTTGAATAATTTACTATAGAAAAGGCAATCCCTGGCGTAATTAAAACTTCCGATAGTAAAAAATTATTTTTTGAATAATTTACTATAGAAAAGGCAATCCCTGGGATATTTAAAATTTGCGACAGTAAAAAATTATTTTTTGAATAATTTACTATAGAAAAGGCAATACCTGGCGTAATTAAAATTTGCGACAGTAGAAAATTATTTTTTGAATAATTTACTATAGAAAAGGCAATCCCTGGTGCAATTAAAATTTGCGACAGTAGAAAATTAATTTGTGAAAAATTTACCTGGCGAAATTGAAATTTGCGAGAGTAAAAAATTATTTTTTGAATAATTTACTATAGAAAAGGCAATCCCTGGCGCAATTAAAATTTGCGACAGTTGAAAATTATTTTTTGAATAATTTACTATAGAAAAGGCAATCCCTGGCGTAATTAAAATTTGCGACAGTTGAAAATTATTTTTTGAATAATTTACTATAGAAAAGGCAATCCCTGGGATATTTAAAATTTGCGACAGTATAAAATTATTTTTTGAATAATTTACTATAGAAAAGGCAATACCTGGCGCAATTAAAATTTGCAACAGTAGAAAATTATTTTTTGAATAATTTACTATAGAAAAGGCAATCCCTGGCGTAATTAAAATTTGCGACAGTAGACAATTATTTTTTGAATAATTTACTATAGAAAAGGCAATCCCTGGCGTAATTAAAATTTGCGACAGTAGAAAATTATTTTTTGAATAATTTACTATAGAAAAGGCAATCCCTGGCGTAATTAAAATTTGCGACAGTAGAAAATTATTTTTTGAATAATTTACTATAGAAAAGGTAATCCCAGGCGTAATTAAAATTTGCGACAGTAGAAAACTATTTTTTGAATAATTTACTATAGAAAAGGCAATCCCTGGCGTAATTAAAACTTCCGATAGTAAAAAATTATTTTTTGAATAATTTACTATAGAAAAGGCAATCCCTGGCGTAATTAAAATTTGCGACAGTAAAAAATTATTTTTTGAATAATTTACTATAGAAAAGGCAATACCTGGCGTAATTAAAATTTGCGACAGTAAAAAATTATTTTTTGAATAATTTACTATAGAAAAGGCAATCCCTGGCGTATTTAAAATTTGCGACAGTATAAAATTATTTTTTGAATAATTTACTATAGAAAAGGCAATCCCTGGCGTAATTAAAATTTGCGACAGTAGAAAATTATTTTTTGAAAAGTTTACTATAGAAAAGGCAATCCCTGGCGCAATTAAAATTTGCGAGAGTAGAAAATTATTTTTTGAATAATTTACTATAGAAAAGGCAATCCCTGGCGTAATTAAAACTTGCGATAGTAAAAAATTATTTTTTGAATAACTTACTATAGAAAAGGCAATCCCTGGCGTAATTAAAATTTGCGACAGTTGAAAATTATTTTTTGAATAATGTACTATAGAAAAGGCAATCCCTGGCGTAATTAAAATTTGCGACAGTAAAAAATTATTTTTTGAACAATTTACTATAGAAAAGGCAATCCCTGGCGCAATTAAAATTTGCGACAGTAGAAAATTATTTTTTGAATAATTTACTATAGAAAAGGCAATTCCTGGCGTAATTAAAATTTGCGACAGTAGAAAATTATTTTTTGAATAATTTACTATAGAAAAGGCAATCCCTGGTGCAATTAAAATTTGCGACAGTAGAAAATTAATTTGTGAAAAATTTACCTGGCGAAATTGAAATTTGCGAGAGTAAAAAATTATTTTTTGAATAATTTACTATAGAAAAGGCAATCCCTGGCGCAATTAAAATTTGCGACAGTTGAAAATTACTTTTTGAATAATTTACTATAGAAAAGGCAATCCCTGGCGTAATTAAAATTTGTGACAGTTGAAAATTATTTTTTGAATAATTTACTATAGAAAAGGCAATCCCTGGGATATTTAAAATTTGCGACAGTAAAAAATTATTTTTTGAATAATTAACTATAGAAAAGGCAATCCCTGGCGCAATTAAAATTTGCAACAGTAGAAAATTATTTTTTTGAATAATTTACTATAGAAAAGGCAATCCCTGGCGGATTTGAAATTTGCGACAGTTGAAAATTATTTTTTGAATAATTTACTATAGAAAAGGCAATCCCTGGGATATTTAAAATTTGCGACAGTAAAAAATTATTTTTTGAATAATTTACTTTAGAAAAGGCAATCCCCGGGATATTTAAAATTTGCGACAGTAAAAAATTATTTTTTGAATAATTTACTATAGAAAAGGCAATCCCTGGCGTAATTACAATTTGCGACAGTAGAAAATACTTTTTTGAATAATTTACTGTAGAAAAGGCAATCCCTGGCGCAATTAAAACTTGCGATAGTAAAAAGTTATTTTTTGAATAATTTACTATAGAAAAGGCAATCCCTGGCGTAATTAAAACTTGCGATAGTAAAAAATTATTTTATGAAAAATTTACTATAGAAAAGGCAATCCCTGGCGTAATTAAAATTTTCGACAGTAAAAAAATAATATTTTGAAAAATTTACTGTAGAAAAGGCAATCCCTGGCGTAATTAAAATTTGCGACAGTATAAAATTATTTTTTGAATAATTTACTATAGAAAAGGCAATCCCTGGCGTAATTACAATTTGCGACAGTAGAAAATTATTTTTTGAATAATTTACTATAGAAAAGGCAATCCCTGGCGTAATTAAAATTTGCGACAGTAGAAAATTATTTTTTGAATAATTTACTATAGAAAAGGCAATCCCTGGCGTAATTAAAATTTGCGACAGTAAAAAATTAATATTTTGAATAATTTACTATAGAAAAGGCAATCCCTGGCGTAATTAAAATTTGCGACAGTAGAAAATTATTTTTTGAATAATTTACTATAGAAAAGGCAATCCCTGGCGTAATTAAAATTTGCAACAGTAGAAAATTATTTTTTGAATAATTTACTATAGAAAAGGCAATCCCTGGCGTAATTAAAATTTGCAACAGTAGAAAATTATTTTTTGAATAATTTACTTTAGAAAAGGCAATCCCTGGCGTAATTAAAATTTGCGACAGTAGAAAATTATTTTTGAATAATTTACTATAGAAAAGGCAATCCCTGGCGTAATTAAAATTTGCGACAGTAGAAAATTATTTTTTGAAAAGTTTACTATAGAAAAGGCAATCCCTGGCGCAATTAAAATTTGCGACAGTAGAAAATTATTTTTTGAAAAGGCAATCCCTGGCGTAATTAAAACTTGCGATAGTAAAAAATTATTTTTTGAATAATTTACTATAGAAAAGGCAATCCCTGGCGTATTTAAAATTTGCGACAGTATAAAATTATTTTTTGAATAATTTACTATAGAAAAGGCAATCCCTGGCGTAATTACAATTTGCGACAGTAGAAAATTATTTTTTGAATAATTTAATATAGAATAGGCAATCCCTGGCGTAATTAAAATTTGCGAGAGTAAAAAATTATTTTTTGAATAATTTACTATAGAAAAGGCAATCCCTGGCGCAATTAAAATTTGCGACAGTAGAAAATAATTTTTTCAATAATTTACTATAGAAAAGCAATCCCTGGCGCAATTAAAACTTGCGATAGTAAAAAATTATTTTTTGAATAATTTACTATAGAAAAGGCAATCCCTGGCGTAGTTAAAATTTGCAACAGTAGAAAATTATTTTTTTGAATAATTTACTATAGAAAAGGCAATCCCTGGCGTAATTAAAATTTGCGACAGTAGAAAATTATTTTTTGAATAATTTACTATAGAAAAGGCAATCCCTGGCGTAATTACAATTTGCGACAGTAGAAAATTAATTTGTGAAAAATTTACCTGGCGAAATTAAAATTTGCGACAGTAAAAAATTATTTTTTGAATAATTTACTATAGAAAAGGCAATCCCTGGCGTAATTAAAATTTGCGACAGTAGAAAATTATTTTTTGAATAATTTACTATAGAAAAGGCAATCCCTGGCGCAATTAAAATTTGCGACAGGAGAAAATTATTTTTTGAATAATTTACTATAGAAAAGGCAATCCCTGGCGTAATTGAAATTTGCGAGAGTAAAAAATTATTTTTTGAATAATTTACTATAGAAAAGGCAATCCCTGGCGCAATTAAAATTTGCGACAGTTGAAAATTATTTTTTGAATAATTTACTATAGAAAAGGCAATCCCTGGCGTAATTAAAATTTGCGACAGTTGAAAATTATTTTTTGAATAATTTACTATAGAAAAGGCAATCCCTGGGATATTTAAAATTTGCGACAGTATAAAATTATTTTTTGAATAATTTACTATAGAAAAGGCAATACCTGGCGCAATTAAAATTTGCAACAGTAGAAAATTATTTTTTGAATAATTTTCTATAGAAAAGGCAATTTCTGGCGTAATTAAAATTTGCGACAGTAGAAAATTATTTTTTGAATAATTTACTATAGAAAAGGCAATCCCTAGCGTAATTAAAATTTGCGACAGTAGAAAATTATTTTTTGAATAATTTACTATAGAAAAGGCAATCCCTGGCGTAATTAAAATTTGCGACAGTAGAAAATTATTTTTTGAAAAGTTTACTATAGAAAAGGCAATCCCTGGCGCAATTAAAATTTGCGACAGTAGAAAATTATTTTTTGAAAACGCAATCCCTGGCGTAATTAAAACTTGCGATAGTAAAAAATTATTTTTTGAATAATTTACTATAGAAAAGGCAATCCCTGGCGTATTTAAAATTTGCGACAGTATAAAATTATTTTTTGAATAATTTACTATAGAAAAGGCAATCCCTGGCGTAATTACAATTTGCGACAGTAGAAAATTATTTTTTGAATAATTTAATATAGAAAAGGCAATCCCTGGCGTAATTAAAATTTGCGAGAGTAAAAAATTATTTTTTGAATAATTTACTATAGAAAAGGCAATCCCTGGCGCAATTAAAATTTGCGACAGTAGAAAATAATTTTTTGAATAATTTACTATAGAAAAGCAATCCCTGGCGCAATTAAAACTTGCGATAGTAAAAAATTATTTTTTGAATAATTTACTATAGAAAAGGCAATCCCTGGCGTAGTTAAAATTTGCAACAGTAGAAAATTATTTTTTTGAATAATTTACTATAGAAAAGCAATCCCTGGCGTAATTAAAATTTGCGACAGTAGAAAATTATTTTTTGAATAATTTACTATAGAAAAGGCAATCCCTGGCGTAATTACAATTTGCGACAGTAGAAAATTAATTTGTGAAAAATTTACCTGGCGAAATTGAAATTTGCGACAGTAAAAAATTATTTTTTGAATAATTTACTATAGAAAAGGCAATCCCTGGCGTAGTTAAAATTTGCGACAGTAGAAAATTATTTTTTGAATAATTTACTATAGAAAAGGCAATCCCTGGCGCAATTAAAATTTGCGACAGGAGAAAATTATTTTTTGAATAATTTACTATAGAAAAGGCAATCCCTGGCGTAATTGAAATTTGCGAGAGTAAAAAATTATTTTTTGAATAATTTACTATAGACAAGGCAATCCCTGGCGCAATTAAAATTTGCGACAGTTGAAAATTATTTTTTGAATAATTTACTATAGAAAAGGCAATCCCTGGCGTAATTAAAATTTGCGACAGTTGAAAATTATTTTTTGAATAATTTACTATAGAAAAGGCAATCCCTGGGATATTTAAAATTTGCGACAGTATAAAATGATTTTTTGAATAATTTACTATAGAAAAGGCAATACCTGGCGCAATTAAAATTTGCAACAGTAGAAAATTATTTTTTGAATAATTTACTATAGAAAAGGCAATCCCTGGCGTAATTAAAATTTGCGACAGTAGAAAATTATTTTTTGAATAATTTACTATAGAAAAGGCAATCCCTGGCGTAATTAAAATTTGCGACAGTAGAAAATTATTTTTTGAATAATTTACTATAGAAAAGGCAATCCCTGGCGTAATTAAAATTTGCGACAGTAGAAAATTATTTTTTGAATAATTTACTATAGAAAAGGTAATCCCAGGCGTAATTAAAATTTGCGACAGTAGAAAACTATTTTTTGAATAATTTACTATAGAAAAGGCAATCCCTGGCGTAATTAAAACTTCCGATAGTAAAAAATTATTTTTTGAATAATTTACTATAGAAAAGGCAATCCCTGGCGTAATTAAAATTTGCGACAGTAAAAAATTATTTTTTGAATAATTTAGTATAGAAAAGGCAATACCTGGCGTAATTAAAATTTGCGACAGTAAAAAATTATTTTTTGAATAATTTACTATAGAAAAGGCAATCCCTGGCGTATTTAAAATTTGCGACAGTATAAAATTATTTTTTGAATAATTTACTATAGAAAAGGCAATCCCTGGCGTAATTAAAATTTGCGACAGTAGAAAATTATTTTTTGAAAAGTTTACTATAGAAAAGGCAATCCCTGGCGCAATTAAAATTTGCGACAGTAGAAAATTATTTTTTGAATAATATACTATAGAAAAGGCAATCCCTGGCGTAAGTAAAACTTGCGATAGTAAAAAATTATTTTTTGAATAATTTACTATAGAAAAGGCAATCCCTGGCGTAATTAAAATTTGCGACAGTTGAAAATTATTTTTTGAATAATGTACTATAGAAAAGGCAATCCCTGGCGTAATTAAAATTTGCGACAGTAAAAAATTATTTTTTGAACAATTTACTATAGAAAAGGCAATCCCTGGCGCAATTAAAATTTGCGACAGTAGAAAATTATTTTTTGAATAATTTACTATAGAAAAGGCAATCCCTGGCGTAATTAAAATTTGCGACAGTAGAAAATTATTTTTTGAATAATTTACTATAGAAAAGGCAATCCCTGGTGCAATTAAAATTTGCGACAGTAGAAAATTAATTTGTGAAAAATTTACCTGGCGAAATTGAAATTTGCGAGAGTAAAAAATTATTTTTTGAATAATTTACTATAGAAAAGGCAATCCCTGGCGCAATTAAAATTTGCGACAGTTGAAAATTACTTTTTGAATAATTTACTATAGAAAAGGCAATCCCTGGCGTAATTAAAATTTGTGACAGTTGAAAATTATTTTTTGAATAATTTACTATAGAAAAGGCAATCCTTGGGATATTTAAAATTTGCGACAGTAAAAAATTATTTTTTGAATAATTTACTATAGAAAAGGCAATCCCTGGCGCAATTAAAATTTGCAACAGTAGAAAATTATTTTTTTGAATAATTTACTATAGAAAAGGCAATCCCTGGCGGATTTGAAATTTGCGACAGTTGAAAATTATTTTTTGAATAATTTACTATAGAAAAGGCAATCCCTGGGATATTTAAAATTTGCGACAGTAAAAAATTATTTTTTGAATAATTTACTTTAGAAAAGGCAATCCCCGGGATATTTAAAATTTGCGACAGTAAAAAATTATTTTTTGAATAATTTACTATAGAAAAGGCAATCCCTGGCGTAATTACAATTTGCGACAGTAGAAAATACTTTTTTGAATAATTTACTGTAGAAAAGGCAATCCCTGGCGCAATTAAAACTTGCGATAGTAAAAAGTTATTTTTTGAATAATTTACTATAGAAAAGGCAATCCCTGGCGTAATTAAAACTTGCGATAGTAAAAAATTATTTTATGAAAAATTTACTATAGAAAAGGCAATCCCTGGCGTAATTAAAATTTTCGACAGTAAAAAATTAATATTTTGAAAAATTTACTGTAGAAAAGGCAATCCCTGGCGTAATTAAAATTTGCGACAGTTGAAAATTATTTTTTGAAAAATTTACGATAGAAAAGGCAATCCCTGGCGTAATTAAAACTTGCGATAGTAAACAATTATTTTTTGAAAAATTTACTATAGAAAAGGCAATCCCTGGCGTATTTAAAATTTGCGACAGTATAAAATTATTTTTTGAATAATTTACTATGGAAAAGGCAGTCCCTGGCGTAATTACAATTTGCGACAGTAGAAAATTATTTTTTGAATAATTTACTATAGAAAAGGCAATCCCTGGCGTAATTAAAATTTGCGACAGTAGAAAATTATTTTTTGAATAATTTACTATAGAAAAGGCAATCCCTGGCGTAATTAAAATTTGCGACAGTAAAAAATTAATATTTTGAATAATTTACTATAGAAAAGGCAATCCCTGGCGTAATTAAAATTTGCGACAGTAGAAAATTATTTTTTGAATAATTTACTATAGAAAAGGCAATCCCTGGCGTATTTAAAATTTGCGACAGTATAAAATTATTTTTTGAATAATTTACTATGGAAAAGGCAGTCCCTGGCGTAATTACAATTTGCGACAGTAGAAAATTATTTTTTGAATAATTTACTATAGAAAAGGCAATCCCTGGCGTAATTAAAATTTGCGACAGTAGAAAATTATTTTTTGAAAAGTTTACTATAGAAAAGGCAATCCCTGGCGCAATTAAAATTTGCGACAGTAGAAAATTATTTTTTGAAAAGGCAATCCCTGGCGTAATTAAAACTTGCGATAGTAAAAAATTATTTTTTGAATAATTTACTATAGAAAAGGCAATCCCTGGCGTATTTAAAATTTGCGACAGTATAAAATTATTTTTTGAATAATTTACTATAGAAAAGGCAATCCCTGGCGTAATTACAATTTGCGACAGTAGAAAATTATTTTTTGAATAATTTAATATAGAATAGGCAATCCTTGGCGTAATTAAAATTTGCGAGAGTAAAAAATTATTTTTTGAATAATTTACTATAGAAAAGGCAATCCCTGGCGCAATTAAAATTTGCGACAGTAGAAAATAATTTTTTGAATAATTTACTATAGAAAAGCAATCCCTGGCGCAATTAAAACTTGCGATAGTAAAAAATTATTTTTTGAATAATTTACTATAGAAAAGGCAATCCCTGGCGTAGTTAAAATTTGCAACAGTAGAAAATTATTTTTTTGAATAATTTACTATAGAAAAGGCAATCCCTGGTGCAATTAAAATTTGCGACAGTAGAAAATTAATTTGTGAAAAATTTACCTGGCGAAATTGAAATTTGCGAGAGTAAAAAATTATTTTTTGAATAATTTACTATAGAAAAGGCAATCCCTGGCGCAATTAAAATTTGCGACAGTTGAAAATTACTTTTTGAATAATTTACTATAGAAAAGGCAATCCCTGGCGTAATTAAAATTTGTGACAGTTGAAAATTATTTTTTGAATAATTTACTATAGAAAAGGCAATCCCTGGGATATTTAAAATTTGCGACAGTAAAAAATTATTTTTTGAATAATTTACTATAGAAAAGGCAATCCCTGGCGCAATTAAAATTTGCAACAGTAGAAAATTATTTTTTTGAATAATTTACTATAGAAAAGGCAATCCCTGGCGGATTTGAAATTTGCGACAGTTGAAAATTATTTTTTGAATAATTTACTATAGAAAAGGCAATCCCTGGGATATTTAAAATTTGCGACAGTAAAAAATTATTTTTTGAATAATTTACTTTAGAAAAGGCAATCCCCGGGATATTTAAAATTTGCGACAGTAAAAAATTATTTTTTGAATAATTTACTATAGAAAAGGCAATCCCTGGCGTAATTACAATTTGCGACAGTAGAAAATACTTTTTTGAATATTTTACTGTAGAAAAGGCAATCCCTGGCGCAATTAAAACTTGCGATAGTAAAAAGTTATTTTTTGAATAATTTACTATAGAAAAGGCAATCCCTGGCGTAATTAAAACTTGCGATAGTAAAAAATTATTTTATGAAATATTTACTATAGAAAAGGCAATCCCTGGCGTAATTAAAATTTTCGGCAGTAAAAAATTAATATTTTGAAAAATTTACTGTAGAAAAGGCAATCCCTGGCGTAATTAAAATTTGCGACAGTTGAAAATTATTTTTTGAAAAATTTACTATAGAAAAGGCAATCCCTGGCGTAATTAAAACTTGCGATAGTAAACAATTATTTTTTGAAAAATTTACTATAGAAAAGGCAATCCCTGGCGTATTTAAAATTTGCGACAGTATAAAATTATTTTTTGAATAATTTACTATGGAAAAGGCAATCCCTGGCGTAATTACAATTTGCGACAGTAGAAAATTATTTTTTGAATAATTTACTATAGAAAAGGCAATCCCTGGCGTAATTAAAATTTGCGACAGTAGAAAATTATTTTTTGAATAATTTACTATAGAAAAGGCAATCCCTGGCGTAATTAAAATTTGCGACAGTTGAAAATTATTTTTTGAATAATTTACTATAGAAAAGGCAATCCCTGGCGTAATTAAAATTTGCGACAGTAAGAAATTATTTTTTGAATAATTTACTATAGAAAAGGCAATCCCTGGTGCAATTAAAATTTGCGACAGTAGAAAATTAATTTGTGAAAAATTTACCTGGCGAAATTGAAATTTGCGAGAGTAAAAAATTATTTTTTGAATAATTTACTATAGAAAAGGCAATCCCTGGCGCAATTAAAATTTGCGACAGTTGAAAATTACTTTTTGAATAATTTACTATAGAAAAGGCAATCCCTGGCGTAATTAAAATTTGTGACAGTTGAAAATTATTTTTTGAATAATTTACTATAGAAAAGGCAATCCCTGGGATATTTAAAATTTGCGACAGTAAAAAATTATTTTTTGAATAATTTTACTATAGAAAAGGCAATCCCTGGGATATTTAAAATTTGCGACAGTAAAAAATTATTTTTTGAATAATTTACTGTAGAAAAGGCAATCCCCGGGATATTTAAAATTTGCGACAGTAAAAAATTATTTTTTGAATAATTTACTATTGAAAAGGCAATCCCTGGCGTAATTACAATTTGCGACAGTAGAAAATACTTTTTTGAATATTTTACTGTAGAAAAGGCAATCCCTGGCGCAATTAAAACTTGCGATAGTAAAAAGTTATTTTTTGAATAATTTACTATAGAAAAGGCAATCCCTGGCGTAATTAAAACTTGCGATAGTAAAAAATTATTTTATGAAAAATTTACTATAGAAAAGGCAATCCCTGGCGTAATTAAAATTTTCGGCAGTAAAAAATTAATATTTTGAAAAATTTACTGTAGAAAAGGCAATCCCTGGCGTAATTAAAATTTGCGACAGTTGAAAATTATTTTTTGAAAAATTTACTATAGAAAAGGCAATCCCTGGCGTAATTAAAACTTGCGATAGTAAACAATTATTTTTTGAAAAATTTACTATAGAAAAGGCAATCCCTGGCGTATTTAAAATTTGCGACAGTATAAAATTATTTTTTGAATAATTTACTATGGAAAAGGCAATCCCTGGCGTAATTACAATTTGCGACAGTAGAAAATTATTTTTTGAATAATTTACTATAGAAAAGGCAATCCCTGGCGTAATTAAAATTTGCGACAGTAGAAAATTATTTTTTGAATAATTTACTATAGAAAAGGCAATCCCTGGCGCAATTAAAATTTGCGACAGTAGAAAATTATTTTTTGAATAATTTACTATAGAAAAGGCAATCCCTGGCGTAATTAAAACTTGCGATAGTAAAAAATTATTTTTTGAATAATTTACTATAGAAAAGGCAATCCCTGGCGTAATTAAAATTTGCGACAGTTGAAAATTATTTTTTGAATAATGTACTATAGAAAAGGCAATCCCTGGCGTAATTAAAATTTGCGACAGTAAAAAATTATTTTTTGAACAATTTACTATAGAAAAGGCAATCCCTGGCGCAATTAAAATTTGCGACAGTAGAAATTTATTTTTTGAATAATTTACTATAGAAAAGGCAATCCCTGGCGTAATTAAAATTTGCGACAGTAGAAAATTATTTTTTGAATAATTTACTATAGAAAAGGCAATCCCTGGTGCAATTAAAATTTGCGACAGTAGAAAATTAATTTGTGAAAAATTTACCTGGCGAAATTGAAATTTGCGAGAGTAAAAAATTATTTTTTGAATAATTTACTATAGAAAAGGCAATCCCTGGCGCAATTAAAATTTGCGACAGTTGAAAATTACTTTTTGAATAATTTACTATAGAAAAGGCAATCCCTGGCGTAATTAAAATTTGTGACAGTTGAAAATTATTTTTTGAATAATTTACTATAGAAAAGGCAATCCCTGGGATATTTAAAATTTGCGACAGTAAAAAATTATTTTTTGAATAATTTACTATAGAAAAGGCAATCCCTGGCGCAATTAAAATTTGCAACAGTAGAAAATTATTTTTTTGAATAATTTACTATAGAAAAGGCAATCCCTGGCGGATTTGAAATTTGCGACAGTTGAAAATTATTTTTTGAATAATTTACTATAGAAAAGGCAATCCCTGGGATATTTAAAATTTGCGACAGTAAAAAATTATTTTTTGAATAATTTACTTTAGAAAAGGCAATCCCCGGGATATTTAAAATTTGCGACAGTAAAAAATTATTTTTTGAATAATTTACTATAGAAAAGGCAATCCCTGGCGTAATTACAATTTGCGACAGTAGAAAATACTTTTTTGAATAATTTACTGTAGAAAAGGCAATCCCTGGCGCAATTAAAACTTGCGATAGTAAAAAGTTATTTTTTGAATAATTTACTATAGAAAAGGCAATCCCTTTCGTAATTAAAACTTGCGATAGTAAAAAATTATTTTATGAAAAATTTACCATAAAAAAGGCAATCCCTGGCGTAATTAAAATTTTCAACAGTAAAAAATTAATATTTTGAAAAATTTACTGTAGAAAAGGCAATCCCTGGCGTAATTAAAATTTGCGACAGTTGAAAATTATTTTTTGAAAAATTTACTATAGAAAAGGCAATCCCTGGCGTAATTAAAACTTGCGATAGTAAACAATTATTTTTTGAAAAATTTACTATAGAAAAGGCAATCCCTGGCGTATTTAAAATTTGCGACAGTATAAAATTATTTTTTGAATAATTTACTATGGAAAAGGTAATCCCTGGCGTAATTACAATTTGCGACAGTAGAAAATTATTTTTTGAATAATTTACTATAGAAAAGGCAATCCCTGGCGTAATTAAAATTTGCGACAGTAGAAAATTATTTTTTGAATAATTTACTATAGAAAAGGCAATCCCTGGCGTAATTAAAATTTGCGACAGTAAAAAATTAATATTTTGAATAATTTACTATAGAAAAGGCAATCCCTGGCGTAATTAAAATTTGCGACAGTAGAAAATTATTTTTTGAATAATTTACTATAGAAAAGGCAATCCCTGGCGTAATTAAAATTTGCAACAGTAGAAAATTATTTTTTGAATAATTTACTATAGAAAAGGCAATCCCTGGCGTAATTAAAATTTGCAACAGTAGAAAATTATTTTTTGAATAATTTACTATAGAAAAGGCAATCCCTGGCGTAATTAAAATTTGCGACAGTAGAAAATTATTTTTGAATAATTTACTATAGAAAAGGCAATCCCTGGCGTAATTAAAATTTGCGACAGTAGAAAATTATTTTTTGAAAAGTTTACTATAGAAAAGGCAATCCCTGGCGCAATTAAAATTTGCGACAGTAGAAAATTATTTTTTGAAAAGGCAATCCCTGGCGTAATTAAAACTTGCGATAGTAAAAAATTATTTTTTGAATAATTTACTATAGAAAAGGCAATCCCTGGCGTATTTAAAATTTGCGACAGTATAAAATTATTTTTTGAATAATTTACTATAGAAAAGGCAATCCCTGGCGTAATTAAAATTTGCAACAGTAGAAAATTATTTTTTGAATAATTTACTTTAGAAAAGGCAATCCCTGGCGTAATTAAAATTTGCGACAGTAGAAAATTATTTTTGAATAATTTACTATAGAAAAGGCAATCCCTGGCGTAATTAAAATTTGCGACAGTAGAAAATTATTTTTTGAAAAGTTTACTATAGAAAAGGCAATCCCTGGCGTAATTAAAATTTGCGACAGTAGAAAATTATTTTTTGAATAATTTACTATAGAAAAGGCAATCCCTGGCGTAATTAAAATTTGCAACAGTAGAAAATTATTTTTTGAATAATTTACTATAGAAAAGGCAATCCCTGGCGTAATTAAAATTTGCAACAGTAGAAAATTATTTTTTGAATAATTTACTTTAGAAAAGGCAATCCCTGGCGTAATTAAAATTTGCGACAGTAGAAAATTATTTTTGAATAATTTACTATAGAAAAGGCAATCCCTGGCGTAATTAAAATTTGCGACAGTAGAAAATTATTTTTTGAAAAGTTTACTATAGAAAAGGCAATCCCTGGCGCAATTAAAATTTGCGACAGTAGAAAATTATTTTTTGAAAAGGCAATCCCTGGCGCAATTAAAACTTGCGATAGTAAAAAATTATTTTTTGAATAATTTACTATAGAAAAGGCAATCCCTGGCGTAGTTAAAATTTGCAACAGTAGAAAATTATTTTTTTGAATAATTTACTATAGAAAAGGCAATCCCTGTCGTAGTTAAAATTTGCGACAGTAGAAAATTATTTTTTGAATAATTTACTATAGAAAAGGCAATCCCAGGCGTAATTACAATTTGCGACAGTAGAAAATTAATTTGTGAAAAATTTACCTGGCGAAATTGAAATTTGCGACAGTAAAAAATTATTTTTTGAATAATTTACTATAGAAAAGGCAATCCCTGGCGTAGTTAAAATTTGCAACAGTAGAAAATTATTTTTTTGAATAATTTACTATAGAAAAGCAATCCCTGGCGCAATTAAAACTTGCGATAGTAAAAAATTATTTTTTGAATAATTTACTATAGAAAAGGCGATCCCTGGCGTAGTTAAAATTTGCAACAGTAGAAAATTATTTTTTTGAATAATTTACTATAGAAAAGGCAATCCCTGGCGCAATTAAAATTTGCGACAGTAGAAAATAATTTTTTGAATAATTTACTATAGAAAAGCAATCCCTGGCGCAATTAAAACTTGCGATAGTAAAAAATTATTTTTTGAATAATTTACTATAGAAAAGGCAATCCCTGGCGTAGTTAAAATTTGCAACAGTAGAAAATTATTTTTTTGAATAATTTACTATAGAAAAGCAATCCCTGGCGCAATTAAAACTTGCGATAGTAAAAAATTATTTTTTGAATAATTTACTATAGAAAAGGCAATCCCTGGCGTAGTTAAAATTTGCAACAGTAGAAAATTATTTTTTTTGAATAATTTACTATAGAAAAGGCAATCCCTGGCGCAATTAAAATTTGCGACAGGAGAAAATTATTTTTTGAATAATTTACTATAGAAAAGGCAATCCCTGGCGTAATTGAAATTTGCAAGAGTAAAAAATTATTTTTTGAATAATTTACTATAGAAAAGGCAATCCCTGGCGCAATTAAAATTTGCGACAGTTGAAAATTATTTTTTGAATAATTTACTATAGAAAAGGCAATCCCTGGCGTAATTAAATTTGCGACAGTTGAAAATTATTTTTTGAATAATTTACTATAGAAAAGGCAATCCCTGGGATATTTAAAATTTGCGACAGTATAAAATTATTTTTTGAATAATTTACTATAGAAAAGGCAATACCTGGCGCAATTAAAATTTGCAACAGTAGAAAATTATTTTTTGAATAATTTACTATAGAAAAGGCAATCCCTGGCGTAATTAAAATTTGCGACAGTAGAAAATTATTTTTTGAATAATTTACTATAGAAAAGGCAATCCCTGGCGTAATTAAAATTTGCGACAGTAGAAAATTATTTTTTGAATAATTTACTATAGAAAAGGCAATCCCTGGCGTAATTAAAATTTGCGACAGTAGAAAATTATTTTTTGAATAATTTACTATAGAAAAGGTAATCCCAGGCGTAATTAAAATTTGCGACAGTAGAAAACTATTTTTTGAATAATTTACTATAGAAAAGGCAATCCCTGGCGTAATTAAAACTTCCGATAGTAAAAAATTATTTTTTGAATAATTTACTATAGAAAAGGCAATCCCTGGCGTAATTAAAATTTGCGACAGTAAAAAATTATTTTTTGAATAATTTACTATAGAAAAGGCAATACCTGGCGTAATTAAAATTTGCGACAGTAAAAAATTATTTTTTGAATAATTTACTATAGAAATGGCAATCCCTGGCGTATTTAAAATTTGCGACAGTATAAAATTATTTTTTGAATAATTTACTATAGAAAAGGCAATCCCTGGCGTAATTAAAATTTGCGACAGTAGAAAATTATTTTTTGAAAAGTTTACTATAGAAAAGGCAATCCCTGGCGCAATTAAAATTTGCGACAGTAGAAAATTATTTTTTGAATAATTTACTATAGAAAAGGCAATCCCTGGCGTAATTAAAACTTGCGATAGTAAAAAATTATTTTTTGAATAATTTACTATAGAAAAGGAAATCCCTGGCGTAATTAAAATTTGCGACAGTTGAAAATTATTTTTTGAATAATGTACTATATAAAAGGCAATCCCTGGCGTAATTAAAATTTGCGACAGTATAAAATTATTTTTTGAATAATTTACTATAGAAAAGGCAATCCCTGGCGTAATTAAAATTTGCGACAGTAGAAAATTATTTTTTGAATAATTTACTATAGAAAAGGCAATCCCTTGCGTATTTAAAATTTGCGTCAGTATAAAATTATTTTTTGAATAATTTACTATAGAAAAGGCAATCCCTGGCGCAATTAAAATTTGCAACATTAGAAAATTATTTTTTGAATAATTTACTATAGAAAAGGCAATCCCTGGCGTATTTAAAACTTGCGACAGTATAAAATTATTTTTTGAATAATTTACTATAGAAAAGGCAATCCCTGGCGCAATTAAAATTTGCGACAGTAAAAAATTATTTTTTGAATAATTTACTATAGAAAAGGCAATCCCTGGCGTAATTAAAATTTGCGAGATTAAAAAATTATTTTTTGAATAATTTACTATAGAAAAGGCAATCCCTGGCGTAATTACAATTTGCGACAGTAGAAAATTAATTTGTGAAAAATTTACCTGGCGAAATTGAAATATGCGAGAGTAAAAAATTATTTTTTGAATAATTTACTATAGAAAAGGCAATCCCTGGCGTAATTAAAATTTGCGACAGTAGAAAATTATTTTTTGAATAATTTACTATAGAAAAGGCAATTCCTGGCGTAATTAAAATTTGCGACAGTTGAAAATTATTTTTTGAATAATTTTCTATAGAAAAGGCAATCCCTGGCGCTATTAAAACTTGCGATAGTAAAAAATTATCTTTTGAGTAATTTACTATAGAAAAGGCAATCCCTGGCGTAATTAAAATTTGCGACAGTAGAAAATTATTTTTTGAATAATTTACTATAGAAAAGGCAATCCCTGGCGTAATTAAAATTTGCGACAGTAGAAAATTATTTTTTGAATAATTTACTATAGAAAAGGCAATCCCTGGCGTATTTAAAATTTGCCACAGTAGGAAATTATTTTTTGAATAATTTACTATAGAAAAGGCAATCCCTGGTATATTTAAAATTTGCGACAGTTGACAATTATTTTTTGAATAATTTACTATAGAAAAGGCAATCCCTGGCGTAATTAAAATTTGCGACAGTAAAAAATTATTTTTTGAATAATTTACTATAGAAAAGGCAATCCCTGGCGCAATTAAAATTTGCAACAGTAGAAAATTATTTTTTTAATAATTTACTATAGAAAAGGCAATCCCTGGCGTAATTAAAATTTGCGACAGTAGAAAATTAATTTGTGAAAAATTTTCCTGGCGATATTGAAATTTGCGACAGTAGAAAATTATTTTTTGAATAATTTACTATAGAAAAGGCAATCCCTGGCGTAATTAAAATTTGCGACAGTAGAAAATTATTTTTTGAATAATTTACTATAGAAAAGGCAATCCCTGGCGTAATTAAAATTTGCGACAGTAAAAAATTATTATTTTGAATAATTTACTATAGAAAAGGCAATCCCTGGCGTAATTAAAATTTGCGACAGTAGAAAATTATTTTTTGAATAATTTACTATAGAAAAGGCAATCCCTGGCGTAATTAAAACTTGCGAGAGTAAAAAATTATTTTTTGAATAATTTACTATAGAAAAGGCAATCCCTGGCGTAATTACAATTTGCGACAGTAGAAAATTAATTTGTGAAAAATTTACCTGGCGAAATTGAAATATGCGAGTGTAAAAAATTATTTTTTGAATAATTTACTATAGAAAAGGCAATCCCTGGCGTAATTAAAATTTGCGACAGTAGAAAATTTTTTTTTTTGAATAATTTACTATAGAAAAGGCAATCCCTGGCGTAATTAAAATTTGCGACAGTTGAAAATTATTTTTTGAATAATTTTCTATAGAAAAGGCAATCCTTGGCGCAATTAAAACTTGCAATAGTAAAAAATTATTTTTTGAATAATTTACTATAGAAAAGGCAATCCCTGGCGTAATTAAAATTTGCGACAGTAGAAAATTATTTTTTGAATAATTTACTATAGAAAAGGCAATCCCTGGCGTAATTAAAATTTGCGACAGTAGAAAATTATTTTTTGAATAATTTACTATAGAAAAGGCAATCCCTGGCGTATTTAAAATTTGCGACAGTATAAAATTATTTTTTGAATAATTTACTATAAAAAGGCAATCCCTGCCGTAATTAAAATTTGCGACAGTATAAAATTATTTTTTGAATAATTTACTATAGAAAAGGCAATCCATGGCGTAATTAAAATTTGCGACAGTATAAAATAATTTTTTGAAAAGTTTACTATAGAAAAGGCAATCCCTGGCGTAATTAAAATTTGCGACAGTAGAAAATTATTTTTTGAAAAGTTTACTATAGAAAAGGCAATCCCTGGCGTAATTAAAACTTGCGAGAGTAAAAAATTATTTTTTGACTAATTTACTATAGAAAAGGCAATCCCTGGCGTAATTACAATTTGCGACAGTAGAAAATTAATTTGTGAAAAATTTACCTGGCGAAATTGAAATTTGCGACAGTAGAAAATTATTTTTTGAATAATTTACTATAGAAAAGGCAATCCCTGGCGTAATTAAAATTTGCGACAGTAGAAAATTATTTTTTGAATAATTTACTATAGAAAAGGCAATCCCTGGCGTAATTAAAATTTGCGACAGTAAAAAATTAATATTTTGAATAATTTACTATAGAAAAGGCAATCCCTGGCGTAATTAAAATTTGCGACAGTAGAAAATTATTTTTTGAATAATTTACTATAGAAAAGGCAATCCCTGGCGTAATTAAAACTTGCGATAGTAAAAAATTATTTTTTGAATAATTTACTATAGAAAAGGCAATCCCTGGCGCAATTAAAATTTGCAACAGTAGAAAATTATTTTTTGAATAATTTACTATAGAAAAGGCAATCCCTGGCGTAATTAAAATTTGCGACAGTAAAAAATTATTTTTTGAATAATTTACTATAGAAAAGGCAATCCCTGTCGTAATTAAAATTTGCGACAGTAGAAAATTATTTTTTGAAAAGTTTACTATAGAAAAGGCAATCCCTGGCGCAATTAAAATTTGCGACAGTAGAAAATTATTTTTTGAATAATTTACTATAGAAAAGGCATTCCCTAGCGTAATTAAAACTTGCGATAGTAAAAAATTATTTTTTGAATAATTTACTATAGAAAAGGCAATCCCTGGCCTAATTAAAATTTGCGACAGTTGAAAATTATTTTTTGAATAATTTACTATAGAAAAGGCAATCCCTGGGATATTTAAAATTTGCGACAGTATAAAATTATTTTTTGAATAATTTACTATAGAAAAGGCAATCCCTGGCGTAATTAAAATTTGTGACAGTTGAAAATTATTTTTTGAATAATTTACTATAGAAAAGGCAATCCCTGGCGTAATTAAAATTTGTGACAGTAGAAAATTATTTTTTGAAAAATTTACTATAGAAAAGCCAATCCCTGGCGTAATTAAAATTTGCGACAGTAAAAAATTATTTTTTGAATAATTTACTATAGAAAAGGCAATCCCTGGCGTAATTAAAATTTGCGACAGTAAAAAATTATTTTTTGAATAATTTACTATAGAAAAGGCAATCCCTGGCGTAATTAAAATTTGCGACAGTAGAAAATTATTTTTTGAATAATTTACTATAGAAAAGGCAATCCCTGGCGTAATTAAAATTTGCGACAGTAAAAAATTATTTTTTGAATAATATACTATAGAAAAGGCAATCCCTGGCATATTTAAAATTTGCGACAGTAGAAAATTATTTTTTGAATAATTTACTATAGAAAAGGCAATCCCTGGGATATTTAAAATTTGCGACAGTTGAAAATTATTTTTTTAATAATTTACTATAGAAAAGACAATCCCTGGCGTATTTAAAATTTGCGACAGTATAAAATTATTTTTTGAATAATTTACTATAGAAAAGGTTATCCCTGGCGTAATTAAAATTTGCGACAGTAAAAAATTATTTTTTGAATAATTTACTATAGAAAAGGCCATCCCTGGCGTAATTAAAATTTGCGACAGTATAAAATTAATATTTTGAAAAATTTACTGTAGAAAAGGTAATCCCTGGCGTAATTAAAATTTGCGACAGAAGAAAATTATTTTTTGAAAAATTTACTATAGAAAAGGCAATCCCTGGCGCAATTAAAATTTGCGACAGTAAAAAAATATTTTTTGAATAATTTACTATAGAAAAGGCAATCCCTGGCGTAATTAAAATTTGCGAGAGTAAAAAATTATTTTTTGAATAATTTACTATAGAAAAGGCAATCCCTGGCGTAATTACAATTAGCGACAGTAGAAAATTAATTTGCGAAAAATTTACCTGGCGAAATTGAAATTTGCGAGAGTAAAAAATTATTTTTTGAATAATTTACTATAGAAAAGGCAATCCCTGGCGTAATTAAAATTTGCGACAGTAGAAAATAATTTTTTGAATAATTTACTATAGAAAAGGCAATCCCTGGCGTAATTAAAATTTGCGACAGTAGAAAATTATTTTTTGAATAATTTACTATAGAAAAGGCAATCCCTGGCGCAATTAAAATTTGCGACAGTTGAAAATTATTTTTTGAATAATTTACTATAGAAAAGGCAATCCCTGGGATATTTAAAATTTGCGACAGTTGAAAATTATTTTTTGAATAATTTACTATAGAAAAGGCAATCCTTGGGATATTTAAAATTTGCGACAGTAAAAAATTATTTTTTGAATAATTTACTATAGAAAAAGCAATCCCTGGCGTAATTAAAACTTGCGATAGTAAAAAATTATTTTTTGAAAAATTTACTTTAGAAAAGGCAATCCCTGGGATATTAAAAATTTGCGACAGTAAAAAATTATTTTTTGAATAATTTACTATAGAAAAGGCAATCCCTGGCGTAATTAAAATTTGCGACAGTAAAAAATTATTTTTTGAATAATTTACTATAGAAGAGGCAATCCCTGGCGCAATTAAAATTTGCGACAGTTGAAAATTATTTTTTGAATAATTTACTATAGAAAAGGCAATCCCTGGGATATTTAAAATTTGCGACAGTAAAAAATTATTTTTTGAATAATTTACTATAGAAAAGGCAATCCCTGGGATATTTAAAATTTGCGACAGTAAAAAATTATTTTTTGAATAATTTACTGTAGAAAAGGCAATCCCTGGCGCACTTAAAATTTGCGACAGTTGAAAATTATTTTTTGAATAATTTACTATAGAAAAGGCAATCCCTGGCGTAATTAAAATTTGCGACAGTAGAAAATTATTTTTTGAATAATTTACTATAGAAAAGGCAATCCCTGGCGTAATTAAAAATTGCGACAGTAGAAAATTATTTTTTGAAAAGTTTACTATAGAAAAGGCAATCCCTGGCATAATTAAAATTTGCAACAGTAGAAAATTATTTTTTGAATAATTTACTATAGAAAAGGCAATCCCTGGCGTAATTAAAATTTGCGACAGTAAAAAATTATTTTTTGAATAATTTACTATAGAAAAGGCAATCACTGGCGTAATTAAAATTTGCGACTGTAGAAAATTATTTTTTGAAAAGTTTACTATAGTAAAGGCAATCCCTGT
>CAWVNZ010001157.1:0-40000 GCA_963930735.1 Dioctria linearis
AATTTACTATAGAAAAGGCAATCCCTGGCTTAATTATAATTTGCGACAGTATAAAATTATTTTTTGAATAATTTACTATAGAAAAGGCAATCCCTGGCGTAATTATAATTTGTGACAGTATAAAATTATTTTTTGAATAATTTACTATAGAAAAGGCAATCCCTGGCGTAATTAAAATTTTGAGACAGTAAAAAATTATTTTTTGAATAATTTACTATATAAAAGGCAATCCCTGTCGTAATTAAAATTTGCGACAGTAAAAAATGAATTTTTGAATAATTTACTATAGAAAAGGCAATCCCTGGCGTAATTAAAATTTGCGACAGTAAAAATTGAATTTTTGAATAATTTACTATAGAAAAGGCAATCCCTGGCGTAATTAAAATTTGAGACAGTAAAAAATTATTTTTTGAATAATTTACTATAGAAAAGGCAATCCCTGGCGTAATTAAAATTTGCGACAGTAAAAAATTATTTTTTGAATAATTTACTATAGAAAAGGCAATCCCTGGCGTAATTAAAATTTGAGACACTAAACAATTATTTTTTGAATAATTTACTATAGAAAAGGCAATCCCTGGCGTAATTAAAATTTGAGACACTAAACAATTATTTTTTGAATAATTTACTATAGAAAAGGCAATCCCTGGCGTAATTAAAATTTGCGACAGTAAAAAATGAATTTTTGAATAATTTACTATAGAAAAGGCAATCCCTGGCGTAATTAAAATTTGAGACACTAAACAATTATTTTTTGAATAATTTACTATAGAAAAGGCAATCCCTGGCGTAATTAAAATTTGAGACAGTAAAAAATGAATTTTTGAATAATTTACTGTAGAAAAGGCAATCCCTGGCGTAATTAAAATTGAGACAGTAAAAAATGAATTTTTGAATAATTTACTATAGAAAAGGCAATCCCTGGCGTAATTAAAATTTGAGACAGTAAAAAATGAATTTTTGAATAATTTACTATAGAAAAGGCAATCCCTGGCGTAATTAAAATTTGTGACAGAAAAAATTATTTTTTGAATAATTTACTATAGAAAAGGCAATCCCTGGCGTAATTAAAATATGCAACAGTAAAAATAAATTTTTGAATAATTTACTATAGAAAAGGCAATCCCTGGCGTAATTAAAACTTGCGACAGTATAAAATTATTTTGAATAATTTACTATAGAAAAGGCAATCCGTGGCGTAATTAAAATTTGAGACACTAAACAATTATTTTTTGAATAATTTACTATAGAAAAGGCAATCCCTGGCGTAATTAAAATTTGAGACAGTAAAAAATTATTTTTTGAATAATTTACTATAGAAAAGGCAATCCCTGGCGTAATTAAAAATTGAGACAGTAAAACAATTATTTTTTGAATAATTTACTATAGAAAAGGCAATCCCTGGCGTAATTAAAATTTGCAACAGTAAAAAATTATTTTTTGAATAATTTACTATAGAAAAGGCAATCCCTGGCATAATTAAAATTTGAGACAGTAAAAAATTATTTTTTGAATAATTTACTATAGAAAAGGCAATCCCTGGCCTAATAAAATTTGAGACAGAAAAAAATTAATTTTTGAATAATTTACTATAGCAAAGGCAATCCCTGGCGTAATTAAAATTTGCAACAGTAAAAAATTATTTTTGAATAATTTACTATAGAAAAGGCAATCCCTGGCGTAATTAAAATTTCGAGACAGTAAAAAATTATTTTTTGAATAATTTACTATAGAAAAGGCAATAACTGGCGTAATTAAAATTTGAGACAGTAAAAAATGAATTTTTGAATAATTTACTATAGAAAAGGCAATCCCTGGCGTAATTAAAATTTGTGACAGAAAAAAATTAATTTTTGAATAATTTACTATAGAAAAGACAATCTCTGGCGTAATTAAAATTTGCAACAGTAAAAAATGAATTTTTGAATAATTTACTATAGAAAAGGCAATCCCGGGCGTATTTAAAATTTGAGACAGTAAAAAATGAATTTTTGAATAATTTACTATAGAAAAGGCAATCCCTCGCGTAATTAAAATTTGAGACAGTAAAAAATGAATTTTTGAATAATTTACTGTAGAAAAGGCAATCCCTGGCGTAATTAAAATTTGAGACAGTAAAAAATGAATTTTTGAATAATTTACTATAGAAAAGGCAACCCCTGGCGTAATTAAAATTTGAGACAGTAAAAAATGAATTTTTGAATAATTTACTATAGAAAAGGCAATCCTGGCGTAATTAATATTTGTGACAGAAAAAATTATTTTTTGAATAATTTACTATAGAAAAGGCAATCCCTGGCGTAATTAAAATATGCAACAGTAAAAAATAAATTTTTGAATAATTTACTATAGAAAAGGCAATCCTGGCGTAATTAAAACTTGCGACAGTATAAAATTATTTTTGAATAATTTACTATAGAAAAGGCAATCCGTGGCGTAATTAAAATTTGAGACACTAAACAATTATTTTTTGAATAATTTACTATAGAAAAGGCAATCCCTGGCGTAATTAAAATTTGAGACAGTAAAAAATTATTTTTGAATAATTTACTATAGAAAAGGCAATCCCTGGCGTAATTAAAATTTGAGACAGTAAACAATTATTTTTTGAATAATTTACTATAGAAAAGGCAATCCCTGGCGTAATTAAAATTTGCAACAGTAAAAAATTATTTTTTGAATAATTTACTATAGAAAAGGCAATCCCTGGCATAATTAAAATTTGAGACAGTAAAAAATTATTTTTTGAATAATTTACTATAGAAAAGGCAATCCCTGGCCTAATTAAAATTTGAGACAGAAAAAAATTAATTTTTGAATAATTTACTATAGCAAAGGCAATCCCTGGCGTAATTAAAATTTGCAACAGTAAAAAATTATTTTTTGAATAATTTACTATAGAAAAGGCAATCCCTGGCGTAATTAAAATTTGAGACAGTAAAAAATTATTTTTTGAATAATTTACTATAGAAAAGGCAATAACTGGCGTAATTAAAATTTGAGACAGTAAAAAATGAATTTTTGAATAATTTACTATAGAAAAGGCAATCCCTGGCGTAATTAAAATTTGTGACAGAAAAAAATTAATTTTTGAATAATTTACTATAGAAAAGACAATCTCTGGCGTAATTAAAATTTGCAACAGTAAAAAATGAATTTTTGAATAATTTACTATAGAAAAGGCAATCCCGGGCGTATTTAAAATTTGAGACAGTAAAAAATGAATTTTTGAATAATTTACTATAGAAAAGGCAATCCCTCGCGTAATTAAAATTTGCGACAGTAAAAAATGAATTTTCGAATAATTTACTATAGAAAAGGCAATCCCTGGCGTAATTAAAATTTGAGACAGTAAAAAATGAATTTTGAATAATTTACTATAGAAAAGGCAATCCCTGGCGTTATTAAAATTTGAGACAGTAAAAAATGATTTTTTGAATAATTTACTATGGAAAAGGCAATCCCTGGCGTAATTAAAATTTGAGACAGTAAACAATTATTTTTTGAATAATTTACTATAGAAAAGGCAATCCCTGGCGTAATTAAAATTTGAGACAGTAAAAAATTATTTTTTGAATAATTTACTAATTATAATTTGCGACAGTAAAAAATTATTTTTTGAATAATTTACTATAGAAAAGGCAATCCCTGGCGTATTTATAATTTGCGACAGTAAAAAATGAATTTTTGAATAATTTACTATAGCAAAAGCAATCCCTGGCGTAATTAAAATTGGAGACAGTAAAAAAATTATTTTTTGAATAATTTACTATAGAAAAGGCAATCCCTGGCGTAATAAAAATTTGTGACAGAAAAAATTATTTTTTGAATAATTTACTATACAAAAGGCAATCCCTGGCGTAATTATAATTTGCGACAGTAAAAAATGAATTTTTGAATAATTTACTATAGAAAAGGCAATCCCTGGCGTAATTAAAATTTGAGACAGTAAACAATTATTTTTTGAATAATTTACTATAGAAAAGGCAATCCCTGGCGTAATTAAAATTTGAGACAGTAAAAAATTATTTTTTGAATAATTTACTATAGAAAAGGCAATCCCTGGCGTAATTAAAATTTGCAACAGTAAAAAATGAATTTTTGAATAATTTACTATAGATAAGGCAATCCCTGGCGTAATTAAAATTTGAGACAGTAAAAATGAATTTTTGAATAATTCACTATAGAAAAGGCAATCCCTGGCGTAATTAAAATTTGCAACAGTAAAAAATGAATTTTTGAATAATTTACTATAGAAAAGGCAATCCCTGGCGTAATTAAAATTTGAGACAGTAAAAAATTATTTTTTGAATAATTTACTATAGAAAAGGCAATCCCTGGCGTAATTAAAATTTGCGACAGTAAAAAATGAATTTTTGAATAATTTACTATAGAAAAGGCAATCCCTGGCGTAATTAAAATTTGAGACAGTAAAAAATGAATTTTTGAATAATTTACTATAGAAAAGGCAATCAGTGGCGTAATTAAAATTTGAGACAGTAAACAATTACTTTTTGAATAATTTACTATAGAAAAGGCAATCCCTGGCGTAATTAAAATTTGAGACAGTAAAAAATTATTTTTTGAATAATTTACTATAGAAAAGGCAATCCCTGGCGTAATTAAAATTTGCAACAGTAAAAAATGAATTTTTGAATAATTTACTATAGAAAAGGCAATCCCTGGCGTAATTAAAATTTGCGACAGTAAAAAATGAATTTTTGAATAATTTACTATAGAAAAGGCAATCCCTGGCGTAATTAAAATTTGCGACAGTATAAAATTATTTTTTGAATAATTTACTATAGAAAAGGCAATCCCTGGCGTAATTATAATTTGAGACAGTAAAAAATTATTTTTTGAATAATTTACTATAGAAAAGGCAATCCCTGGCGCAATTAAAATTTGCGACAGTAAAAAATTAATTTTTGAATAATTTACTATAGAAAAGGCAATCCCTGGCGTAATTAAAATTTGAGACAGTAAAAAATGATTTTTTGAATAATTTACTATACAAAAGGCAATCCCTGGCGTAATTAAAATTTGAGACAGTAAAAAATTATTTTTTGAATAATTTACTATAGAAAAGGCTATCCGTGGCGTAATTAAAATTTGCGACAGTAAAAAAATTATTTTTTGAATAATTTACTATAGAAAAGGCAATCCCTGGCGTAATTAAAATTTGAGACACTAAACAATTATTTTTTGAATAATTTACTATAGAAAAGGCAATCCCTGGCGTAATTAAAATTTGAGACAGTAAAAAATGAATTTTTGAATAATTTACTATAGAAAAGGCAATCCCTGGCGTAATTATAATTTGCGACGGTAAAAAATTATTTTTTGAATAATTTACTATAGAAAAGGCAATCCCTGGCGTAATTAAAATTTGCAACAGTAAAAAATGAATTTTTGAATAATTTACTATAGAAAAGGCAATCCCTGGCGTAATTAAAATTTGCAACAGTAAAAAATGAATTTTTGAATAATTTACTATAGAAAAGGCAATCCCTGGCATAATTAAAATTTGCGACAGAAAACAATTATTTTTTGCAAAATTTACTATAGAAAAGGCAATCCCTGGCGTAATTAAAATTTGCGACAGTATAAAATTATTTTTTGAATAATTTACTATAGAAAAGGCAATCCCTGACGTAATTAAAATTTGAGACAGTAAAAAAATTATTTTTTGAATAATTTACTATAGAAAAGGCAATCCCTGGCGTAATTAAAATTTGAGACAGTAAAAAATGGATTTTTGAATAATTTACTATAGAAAAGGCAATCCCTGGCGTAATTATAATTTGCGACAGTAAAAAATTATTTTTTGAATAATTTACTATAGAAAAGGCAATCCTGGCGTAATTAAAATTTCCAACAGTAAAAAATGAATTTTTTGAATAATTTACTATAGAAAAGGCAATCCCTGGCGTAATTAAAATTTGCAACAGTAAAAAATGAATTTTTGAATAATTTACTATAGAAAAGGCAATCCCTGGCGTAATTAAAATTTGAGACAGTATAAAATTATTTTTTGAATAATTTACTATAGAAAAGGCAATCCCTGGCGTGATTAAAATTTGAGACAGTAAAAAATTATTTTTTGAATAATTTACTATAGAAAAGGCAATCCCTGGCGTAATTAAAATTTGAGACAGTAAAAAATGAATTTTTGAATAATTTACTATAGAAAAGGCAATCCCTGGCGTAATTATAATTTGCGACAGTAAAAAATTATTTTTTGAATAATTTACTATAGAAAAGGCAATCCCTGGCGTAATTAAAATTTGCGACAGTAAAAAATGAATTTTTGAATAATTTACTATAGAAAAGGCAATCCCTGGCGTAATTAAAATTTGAGACAGTAAAAAATGAATTTTTGAATAATTTACTATAGAAAAGGCAATCCCTGGCGTAATTAAAATTTGCGACAGTAAAAAATGAATTTTTGAATAATTTACTACAGAAAAGGCAATCCCTGGCGTAATTAAAATTTGAGACAGTAAAAAATGAATTTTGGAATAATTTACTATAGAAAAGGCAATCCCTGGGGTAATTAAAATTTGAGACAGTAAACAATTATTTTTTGAATAATTTACTATAGAAAAGGCAATCCCTGGCGTAGTTAAAATTTGAGACAGTAAAAAATTATTTTTTGAATAATTTACTATAGAAAAGGCAATCCCTGGCGTAATTAAAATTTGAGACAGTAAAAAATTATTTTTTGAATAATTTACTATAGAAAAGGCAACCCCTGGCGTAATTAAAATTTGAGACAGTAAACAATTATTTTTTGAATAATTTACTATAGAAAAGGCAATCCCTGGCGTAATTAAAATTTGAGACAGTAAAAAATGAATTTTTGAATAATTTACTATAGAAAAGGCAATCCCTGGCGTAATTAAAATTTGCGACAGTAAAAAATGAATTTTTGAATAATTTACTATAGAAAAGGCAATCCCTGGCGTAATTAAAATTTGCGACAGTAAAAAATGAATTTTTGAATAATTTACTATAGAAAAGGCAATCCCTGGCGTAATTAAAATTTGAGACAGTAAAAAATGAATTTTTGAATAATTTACTATAGAAAAGGCAATCCCTGGCGTAATTAAAATTTGAGACAGTAAACAATTATTTTTTGAATAATTTACTATAGAAAAGGCAATCCCTGGCGTAATTAAAATTTGAGACAGTAAAAAATTATTTTTTGAATAATTTACTATAGAAAAGGCAATCCCTGGCGTAATTAAAATTTGAGACAGTAAAAAATTATTTTTTGAATAATTTACTATAGAAAAGGCAATCCCTGAAAAAGGCAATCCCTGGCGTAATTAAAATTTGAGACAGTAAACAATTATTTTTTGAATAATTTACTATAGAAAAGGCAATCCCTGGCGTAATTAAAATTTGAGACAGTAAAAAATGAATTTTTGAATAATTTACTATAGAAAAGGCAATCCCTGGCGTAATTAAAATTTGAGACAGTAAAAAAATTATTTTTTGAATAATTTACTATAGAAAAGGCAATCCCTGGCGTAATTAAAATTTGCGACAGTAAAAAATGAATTTTTGAATAATTTACTATAGAAAAGGCAATCCCTGGCGTAATTAAAATTTGCGACAGTATAAAATTATTTTTTGAATAATTTACTATAGAAAAGGCAATTCCCTGGCGTAATTATAATTTGAGACAGTAAAAAAATTATTTTTTGAATAATTTACTATAGAAAAAGGCAATCCCTGGCGTAATTAAAATTTGCGACAGTAAAAAATGAATTTTTGAATAATTTACTATAGAAAAGGCAATCCCTGGCGTAATTAAAATTTGAGACAGTAAAAAATGATTTTTTGAATAATTTACTATACAAAAGGGCAATCCCTGGCGTAAATAAAATTTGAGACAGTAAAAAATTATTTTTTTGAATAATTTACTATAGAAAAGGCAATCCCTGGCGTAATTAAAATTTTGCGACAGTAAAAAATTATTTTTTGAATAATTTACTATAGAAAAGGCAATCCCTGGCGTAATTAAAATTTGAGACACTAAACAATTATTTTTTGAATAATTTACTATAGAAAAGGGAATCCCTGGCGTAATAAAAAATTTGAGACACTAAACAATTATTTTTTGAATAATTTACTATAGAAAAGGCAATCCCTGGCGTAATTAAAATTTGCGACAGTAAAAAATGAATTTTTGAATAATTTACTATAGAAAAGGCAATCCCTGGCGTAATTAAAATTTGAGGACAGTAAAAAATTATTTTTTTGAATAAATTTACTATAGAAAAGGCAATCCCTGGCGTAAATTAAAATTTGAGACAGTAAAAAATGAAATTTTTGAATAATTTACTATAGAAAAGGCAATCCCTGGCGTAATTGAATAATTTACTATAGAAAAGGCAATCCCTGGCGTAATTAAAATTTGCGACAGTATAAAATTATTTTTTGAATAATTTACAATAGAAAAGGCAATCCCTGGCGTAATTATAATTTGAGACAGTAAAAAATGAATTTTTGAATAATTTACTATAGAAAAGGCAATCCCTGGCGTAATTAAAATTTGCGACAGAGAACAATTATTTTTTGCAAAATTTACTATAGAAAAGGCAATCCCTGGCGTAATTAAAATTTGCGACAGTATAAAATTATTTTTTGAATAATTTACTATAGAAAAGGCAATCCCTGGCGTAATTAAAATTTGAGACAGTAAAAAATTATTTTTTGAATAATTTACTATAGAAAAGGCAATCCCAGGCGTAATTAAATTTGAGACAGTAAAAAATGAATTTTTGAATAATTTACTATATAAAAGGCAATCCCTGGCGTAATTAAAATTTGCAACAGTATAAAATGAATTTTTGAATAATTTACTATAGAAAAGGCAATCCCTGGTGTAATTAAAATTTGAGACAGTATAAAATAATTTTTTGAATAATTTACTATAGAAAAGGCAATCCCTGGCGTAATTAAAATTTGAGACAGTAAAAAATTATTTTTTGAATAATTTACTATAGAAAAGGCAATCCCTGGCGTAATTAAAATTTGCGACAGAAAACAATTATTTTTTGCAAAATTTACTATAGAAAAGGCAATCCCTGGCGTAATTAAAATTAGCGACAGTATAAAATTATTTTTTGAATAATTTACTATAGAAAAGGCAATACCTGGCGTAATTAAAATTTGAGACAGTAAAAAATTATTTTTTGAATAATTTACTATAGAAAAGGCAATCCCTGGCGTAATTAAAATTTGAGACAGTAAAAAATGAATTTTTGAATAATTTACTATAGAAAAGGCAATCCCTGGCGTAATTATAATTTGCGACAGTAAAAAATTATTTTTTGAATAATTTACTATAGAAAAGGCAATCCCTGGCGTAATTAAAATTTGCAATAGTAAAAAAAGAATTTTTGAATAATTTACTATAGAAAAGGCAATCCCTGGCGTAATTAAAATTTGCAACAGTAAAAAATGAATTTTTGAATAATTTACTATAGAAAAGGCAATCCCTGGTGTAATTAAAATTTGAGACAGTATAAAAATTATTTTTTGAATAATTTACTATAGAAAAGGCAATCCCTGGCGTAATTAAAATTTGAGACAGTAAAAAATTATTTTTTGAATAATTTACTATAGAAAAGGCAATCCCTGGCGTAATTAAAATTTGAGACAGTAAAAAATGAATTTTTGAATAATTTACTATAGAAAAGGCAATCCCTGGCGTAATTATAATTTGCGACAGTAAAAAATTATTTTTTGAATAATTTACTATAGAAAAGGCAATCCCTGGCGTAATTAAAATTTGCGACAGTAAAAAATGAATTTTTGAATAATTTACTATAGAAAAGGCAATCCCTGGCGTAATTAAAATTTGAGACAGTAAAAAATGAATTTTTGAATAATTTACTATAGAAAAGGCAATCCCTGGCGTAATTAAAATTTGCGACAGTAAAAAATGAATTTTTGAATAATTTACTATAGAAAAGGCAATCCCTGGCGTAATTAAAATTTGAGACAGTAAAAGATTATTTTTTGAATAATTTACTATAGAAAAGGCAACCCTTGGCGTAATTAAAATTTGAGACAGTATACAATTATTTTTTGAATAATTTACTATAGAAAAGGCAATCCCTGGCGTAATTAAAATTTGAGACAATAAAAAATGAGTTTTTGAATAATTTACTATAGAAAAGGCAATCCCTGGCGTAATTAAAATTTGCGACAGTAAAAAATGAATTTTTGAATAATTTACTATAGAAAAGGCAATCCCTGGCGTAATTAAAATTTGCGACAGTAAAAATTGAATTTTTGAATAATTTACTATAGAAAAGGCAATCCCTGGCGTAATTAAAATTTGAGACATTAAAAAATGAATTTTTGAATAATTTACTATAGAAAAGGCAATCCCTGGCGTAATTAAAATTTGAGACAGTAAACAATTATTTTTTGAATAATTTACTATAGAAAAGGCAATCCCTGGCGTAATTAAAATTTGAGACAGTAAAAAATTATTTTTTGAATAATTTACTATAGAAAAGGCAATCCCTGGCGTAATTAAAATTTGAGACAGTAAAAAATTATTTTTTGAATAATTTACTATAGAAAAGGCAATCCCTGGCGTAATTAAAATTTGAGACAGTAAACAATTGTTTTTGAATAATTTACTATAGAAAAGGCAATCCCTGGCGTAATTAAAATTTGAGCCAGTAAAAAATGAATTTTTGAATAATTTACTATAGAAAACACAATCCCTGGCGTAATTAAAATTTGAGACAGTAAAAAATGAATTTTTGAATAATTTACTATAGAAAAAGCAATCCCTGGCGTAATTATAATTTGCGACAGTAAAAAATTATTTTTTGAATAATTTACTATAGAAAAGGCAATCCCTGGCGTAATTAAAATTTGCGACAGTAAAAAATGAATTTTGAATAATTTACTATAGAAAAGGCAATCCCTGGCGTAATTAAAATTTGAGACACTAAACAATTATTTTTTGAATAATTTACTATAGAAAAGGCAATCCCTGGCGTAATTAAAATTTGCGACAGTAAAAAATGAATTTTTGAATAATTTACTATAGAAAAGGCAATCCCTGGCGTAATTAAAATTTGAGACAGTAAACAATTATTTTTTGAATAATTTACTATAGAAAAGGCAATCCCTGGCGTAATTAAAATTTGAGACAGTAAAAAATGAATTTTTGAATAATTTACTATAGAAAAGGCAATCCCTGGCGTAATTAAAATTTGAGACAGTAAAAAATTATTTTTTGAATAATTTACTATAGAAAAGGCAATCCCTGGCGTAATTAAAATTTGAGACAGTAAAAAATGAATTTTTGAATAATTTACTATAGAAAAGGCAATCCCTGGCGTAATTAAAATTTGAGACAGTAAAAAATGAATTTTTGAATAATTTACTATAGAAAAGGCAATCCCTGGCGTAATTAAAATTTGCGACAGTAAAAAATGAATTTTTGAATAATTTACTATAGAAAAGGCAATCCCTGGCGTAATTAAAATTTGAGACAGTAAAAAATGAATTTTTGAATAATTTACTATAGAAAAGGCAATCCCTGGCGTAATTAAAATTTGAGACAGTAAACAATTATTTTTTGAATAATTTACTATAGAAAAGGCAATCCCTGGCGTAGTTAAAATTTGAGACAGTAAAAAATTATTTTTTGAATAATTTACTATAGAAAAGGCAATCCCTGGCGTAATTAAAATTTGAGACAGTAAAAAATTATTTTTTGAATAATTTACTATAGAAAAGGCAACCCCTGGCGTAATTAAAATGTGAGACAGTAAACAATTATTTTTTGAATAATTTACTATAGAAAAGGCAATCCCTGGCGTAATTAAAATTTGAGACAGTAAAAAATGAATTTTTGAATAATTTACTATAGAAAAGGCAATCCCTGGCGTAATTATAATTTGCGACAGTAAAAAATTATTTTTTGAATAATTTACTATAGAAAAGGCAATCCCTGGCGTAAGTAAAATTTGCGACAGTAAAAAATGAATTTTTGAATAATTTACTATAGAAAAGGCAATCCCTGGCGTAATTAAAATTTGAGACACTAAACAATTATTTTTTGAATAATTTACTATAGAAAAGGCAATCCCTGGCGTAATTAAAATTTGCGACAGTAAAAAATGAATTTTTGAATAATTTACTATAGAAAAGGCAATCCCTGGCGTAATTAAAATTTGAGACAGTAAACAATTATTTTTTGAATAATTTACTATAGAAAAGGCAATCCCTGGCGTAATTAAAATTTGATACAGTAAAAAATGAATTTTTGAATAATTTACTATTGAAAAGGCAATCCCTGGCGTAATTATAATTTGCGACAGTAAAAAATTATTTTTTGAATAATTTACTATAGAAAAGGCAATCCCTGGCGTAATTAAAATTTGAGACAGTAAAAAATGAATTTTTGAATAATTTACTATAGAAAAGGCAATCCCTGGCGTAATTAAAATTTGCGACAGTGAAAAATGAATTTTTGAATAATTTACTATAGAAAAGGCAATCCCTGGCGTAATTAAAATTTGAGACAGTAAAAAATGAATTTTTGAATAATTTACTATAGAAAAGGCAATCCCTGGCGTAATTAAAATTTGCGACAGTAAAAAATGAATTTTTGAATAATTTACTATAGAAAAGGCAATCCCTGGCGTAATTAAAATTTGAGACAGTAAAAAATGAATTTTTGAATAATTTACTATAGAAAAGGCAATCCCTGGCGTAATTAAAATTTGAGACAGTAAAAAATGAATTTTTGAATAATTTACTATAGAAAAGGCAATCCCTGGCGTAATTAAAATTTGCGACAGTAAAAAATGAATTTTTGAATAATTTACTATAGAAAAGGCAATCCCTGGCGTAATTAAAATTTGAGACAGTAAAAAATGAATTTTTGAATAATTTACTATAGAAAAGGCAATCCCTGGCGTAATTAAAATTTGAGACAGTATAAAATTATTTTTTGAATAATTTACTATAGAAAAGGCAATCCTGGCGTAATTAAAATTTGAGACAGTAAACAATTATGTTTTGCAAAATTTATTATAGAAAAGGCAATCCCTGGCGTAATAAAAATTTGAGACAGTAAAAAATGAATTTTTGAATAATTTACTATAGAAAAGGCAATCCCTGGCGTAATTAAAATTTGAGACAGTAAAAAATTATTTTTTGAATAATTTACTATAGAAAAGGCAATCCCTGGCGTAATTAAAATTTGCGACAGTAAAAAATGAATTTTTGAATAATTTACTATAGAAAAGGCAATCCCCTGGCGTAATTAAAATTTGAGACAGTAAAAAATTATTTTTTGAATAATTTACTATAGAAAAGGCAATCCCTGGCGTAATTAAAATTTGCGACAGTAAACAATTATTTTTTGCAAAATTTACTATAGAAAAGGCAATCCCTGGCGTAATTAAAATTTGCGACAGTAAAAAATTATTTTTTGAATAATTTTACTATAGAAAAGGCAATCCCTGGCGTAATTAAAATTTGAGACAGTAAAAAATGAATTTTTGAATATTTTACTATAGAAAAGGCAATCCCTGGCGTAATTAAAATTTGAGACAGTAAAAAATGAATTTTTGAATAATTTACTATAGAAAAGGCAATCCCTGGCGTAATTAAAATATGAGACAGTAAACAATTATTTTTTGCAAATTTACCATAGAAAAGGCAATCCCTGGCGTAATTAAAATTTGCGACAGTATAAAATTATTTTTTGAATAATTTACTATAGAAAAGGCAATCCCTGGCGTAATTAAAATTTGTGACAGAAAAAAATTATTTTTTGAATAATTTACTGTAGAAAAGGCAATCCATGGCGTAATTAAAATTTGCGACAGTAAAAAATGAATTTTTGAATAATTTACTATAGAAAAGGCAAATCCCTGGCGTAATTAAAATTTGAGACAGTAAAAAATTATTTTTTGAATAATTTACTATAGAAAAGGCAATCCCTGGCGTAATTAAAATTTGAGACAGTAAAAAATTATTTTTTGAATAATTTACTATAGAAAGGGCAATCCCTGGCGTAATTAAAATTTGCGACAGTAAAAAATTATTTTTTGAATAATTTACTATAGAAAAGGCAATCCCTGGCGTAATTAAAATTTGAGACACTAAACAATTATTTTTTGAATAATTTACTATAGAAAAGGCAATCCCTGGCGTAATTAAAATTTGAGACACTAAACAATTATTTTTTGAATAATTTACTATAGAAAAGGCAATCCCTGGCGTAATTAAAATTTGCGAGAGTATAAAATTATTTTTTGAATAATTTACTATAGAAAAGGCAATCCCTGGCGTAATTATAATTTGCGACAGTAAAAAATTATTTTTTGAATAATTTACTATAGAAAAAGCAATCCCTGGCGTAATTAAAATTTGCGACAGTAAAAAATGAATTTTTGAATAATTTACTATAGAAAAGGCAATCCCTGGCGTAATTAAAATTTGAGACAGTAAAAAATGAATTTTTGAATAATTTACTATAGAAGAAGGCAATCCCTGGCGTAATTAAAATTTGCGACAGTAAAAAATGAATTTTTGAATAATTTACTATAGAAAAGGCAATCCCTGGCGTAATTAAAATTTGAGACAGTAAAAAATGAATTTTGGAATAATTTACTATAGAAAAGGCAATCCCTGGCGTAATTAAAATTTGAGACAGTAAACAATTATTTTTTGAATAATTTACTATAGAAAAGGCAATCCCTGGCGTAGTTAAAATTTGAGACAGTAAAAAATTATTTTTTGAATAATTTACTATAGAAAAGGCAACCCCTGGCGTAATTAAAATTTGAGACAGTAAAAAATGAATTTTTGAATAATTTACTATAGAAAAGGCAATCCCTGGCGTAATTAAAATTTGAGACAGTAAAAAATGAATTTTTGAATAATTTACTATAGAAAAGGCAATCCCTGGCGTAATTAAAATTTGCGACAGTAAAAAATGAATTTTTGAATAATTTACTATAGAAAAGGCAATCCCTGGCGTAGTTAAAATTTGAGACAGTAAAAAATGAATTTTTGAATAATTTACTATAGAAAAGGCAATCCCTGGCGTAATTAAAATTTGAGACAGTAAACAATTATTTTTTGAATAATTTACTATAGAAAAGGCAATCCCTGGCGTAGTTAAAATTTGAGACAGTAAAAAATTATTTTTTGAATAATTTACTATAGAAAAGGCAATCCCTGGCGTAATTAAAATTTGAGACAGTAAAAAATTATTTTTTGAATAATTTACTATAGAAAAGGCAACCCCTGGCGTAATTAAAATGTGAGACAGTAAACAATTATTTTTTGAATAATTTACTATAGAAAAGGCAATCCCTGGCGTAATTAAAATTTGAGACAGTAAAAAATGAATTTTTGAATAATTTACTATAGAAAAGGCAATCCCTGGCGTAATTATAATTTGCGACAGTAAAAAATTATTTTTTGAATAATTTACTATAGAAAAGGCAATCCCTGGCGTAAGTAAAATTTGCGACAGTAAAAAATGAATTTTGAATAATTTACTATAGAAAAGGCAATCCCTGGCGTAATTAAAATTTGAGACACTAAACAATTATTTTTTGAATAATTTACTATAGAAAAGGCAATCCCTGGCGTAATTAAAATTGCGACAGTAAAAAATGAATTTTTGAATAATTTACTATAGAAAAGGCAATCCCTGGCGTAATTAAAATTTGAGACAGTAAACAATTATTTTTTGAATAATTTACTATAGAAAAGGCAATCCCTGGCGTAATTAAAATTTGAGACAGTAAAAAATGAATTTTTGAATAATTTACTATAGAAAAGGCAATCCCTGGCGTAATTATAATTTGCGACAGTAAAAAATTATTTTTTGAATAATTTACTATAGAAAAGGCAATCCCTGGCGTAATTAAAATTTGAGACAGTAAAAAATGAATTTTTGAATAATTTACTATAGAAAAAGCAATCCCTGGCGTAATTAAAATTTGCGACAGTGAAAAATGAATTTTTGAATAATTTACTATAGAAAAGGCAATCCCTGGCGTAATTAAAATTTGAGACAGTAAAAAATGAATTTTTGAATAATTTACTATAGAAAAGGCAATCCCTGGCGTAATTAAAATTTGCGACAGTAAAAAATGAATTTTTGAATAATTTACTATAGAAAAGGCAATCCCTGGCGTAATTAAAATTTGAGACAGTAAAAAATGAATTTTTGAATAATTTACTATAGAAAAGGCAATCCCTGGCGTAATTAAAATTTGAGACAGTAAAAAATGAATTTTTGAATAATTTACTATAGAAAAGGCAATCCCTGGCGTAATTAAAATTTGCGACAGTAAAAAATGAATTTTTGAATAATTTACTATAGAAAAGGCAATCCCTGGCGTAATTAAAATTTGAGACAGTAAAAAATGAATTTTTGAATAATTTACTATAGAAAAGGCAATCCCTGGCGTAATTAAAATTTGAGACAGTATAAAATTATTTTTTGAATAATTTACTATAGAAAAGGCAATCCCTGGCGTAATTAAAATTTGAGACAGTAAACAATTATGTTTTGCAAAATTTATTATAGAAAAGGCAATCCCTGGCGTAATAAAAATTTGAGACAGTAAAAAATGAATTTTTGAATAATTTACTATAGAAAAGGCAATCCCTGGCGTAATTAAAATTTGAGACAGTAAAAAATTATTTTTTGAATAATTTACTATAGAAAAGGCAATCCCTGGCGTAATTAAAATTTGCGACAGTAAAAAATGAATTTTTGAATAATTTACTATAGAAAAGGCAATTCCCTGGCGTAATTAAAATTTGAGACAGTAAAAAATTATTTTTTGAATAATTTACTATAGAAAAGGCAATCCCTGGCGTAATTAAAATTTGCGACAGTAAACAATTATTTTTTGCAAAATTTACTATAGAAAAGGCAATCCCTGGCGTAATTAAAATTTGAGACAGTAAAAAATGAATTTTGAATAATTTACTATAGAAAAGGCAATCCCTGGCGTAATTAAAATTTGAGACAGTAAAAAATTATTTTTTGAATAATTTACTATAGAAAAGGCAATCCCTGGCGTAATTAAAATTTGAGACAGTAAAAAATGAATTTTTGAATAATTTACTATAGAAAAGGCAATCCCTGGCGTAATTAAAATATGAGACAGTAAACAATTATTTTTTGCAAAATTTACCATAGAAAAGGCAATCCCTGGCGTAATTAAAATTTGCGACAGTATAAAATTATTTTTGAATAATTTACTATAGAAAAGGCAATCCCTGGCGTAATTAAAATTTGTGACAGAAAAAAATTATTTTTTGAATAATTTACTGTAGAAAAGGCAATCCATGGCGTAATTAAAATTTGCGACAGTAAAAAATGAATTTTTGAATAATTTACTATAGAAAAGGGCAATCCCTGGCGTAATTAAAATTTGAGACAGTAAAAAATTATTTTTTGAATAATTTACTATAGAAAAAGGCAATCCCTGGCGTAATTAAAATTTGAGACAGTAAAAAATTATTTTTTGAATAATTTACTATAGAAAGGGCAATCCCTGGCGTAATTAAAATTTGCGACAGTAAAAAATTATTTTTTGAATAATTTACTATAGAAAAGGCAATCCCTGCGTAATTAAAATTTGAGACACTAAACAATTATTTTTTGAATAATTTAATATAGAAAAGGCAATCCCTGGCGTAATTAAAATTTGAGACACTAAACAATTATTTTTTGAATAATTTACTATAGAAAAGGCAATCCCTGGCGTAATTAAAATTTGCGAGAGTATAAAATTATTTTTTGAATAATTTACTATAGAAAAGGCAATCCCCTGGCGTAATTATAATTTGCGACAGTAAAAAATTATTTTTGAATAATTTACTATAGAAAAGGCAATCCCTGGCGTAATTAAAATTTGCGACAGTAAAAAATGAATTTTGAATAATTTACTATAGAAAAGGCAATCCCTGGCGTAATTAAAATTTGAGACAGTAAAAAAATGAATTTTTGAATAATTTACTATAGAAAAGGCAATCCCTGGCGTAATTAAAATTTGCGACAGTAAAAAATGAATTTTTGAATAATTTACTATAGAAAAGGCAATCCCTGGCGTAATTAAAATTTGAGACAGTAAAAAATGAATTTTGGAATAATTTACTATAGAAAAGGCAATCCCTGGCGTAATTAAAATTTGAGACAGTAAACAATTATTTTTTGAATAATTTACTATAGAAAAGGCAATCCCTGGCGTAGTTAAAATTTGAGACAGTAAAAAATTATTTTTTGAATAATTTACTATAGAAAAGGCAATCCCTGGCGTAATTAAAATTTGAGACAGTAAAAAATTATTTTTTGAATAATTTACTATAGAAAAGGCAACCCCTGGCGTAATTAAAATTTGAGACAGTAAACAATTATTTTTTGAATAATTTACTATAGAAAAGGCAATCCCTGGCGTAATTAAAATTTGCGACAGTAAAAAATGATTTTTTGAATAATTTACTATAGAAAACGCAAACCCTGGCGTAATTAAAATTTGCGACAGTAAAAAATGAATTTTGAATAATTTACTATAGAAAAGGCAATCCCTGGCGTAATTAAAATTTGAGACAGTAAAAAATGAATTTTTGAACAATTTACTATAGAAAAGGCAATCCCTGGCGTAATTAAAATTTGAGACAGTAAACAATTATTTTTTGAATAATTTACTATAGAAATGGCAATCCCTGGCGTAATTAAAATTTGAGACAGTAAAAAATGAATTTTTGAATAATTTACTATAGAAAAGGCAATCCCTGGCGTAATTAAAATTTGAGACAGTAAACAATTATTTTTTGCAAAATTTACCATAAAAAGGCAATACCTGGCGTAATTAAAATTTGCGACAGTATAAAATTATTTTTGAATAATTTACTATAGAAAAGGCAATCCCTGGCGTAATTAAAATTTGTGACAGAAAAAAATTATTTTTTGAATAATTTACTATAGAAAAGGCAATCCCTGGCGTAATTAAAATTTGCGACAGTAAAAAATGAATTTTTGAATAATTTACTATAGAAAAGGCAATCCCTGGCGTAATTAAAATTTGAGACAGTAAAAAATTATTTTTTGAATAATTTACTATAGGAAAGGCAATCCCTGGCGTAATTAAAATTTGAGAGAGTAAAAAATTATTTTTTGAATAATTTACTATAGAAAAGGCAATCCTGGCGTAATTAAAATTTGCGAGAGTAAAAAATTATTTTTTGAATAATTTACTATAGAAAAGGCAATCCCTGGCGTAATTAAAATTTGAGACACTAAACAATTATTTTTTGAATAATTTACTATAGAAAAGGCAATCCCTGGCGTAATTAAAATTTGAGACACTAAACAATTATTTTTTGAATAATTTACTATAGATAAGGCAATCCCTGGCGTAATTAAAATTTGCGACAGTATAAAATTATTTTTTGAATAATTTACTATAGAAAAGGCAATCCCTGGCGTAATTAAAATTTGAGAGAGTAAAAAATGATTTTTGAATAATTTACAATAGAAAAGGCAATCCCTGGCGTTAATAAAATTTGAGACAGTATAAAATTATTTTTTGAATAATTTACTATAGAAAAGGCAATCCCTGGCGTAATTAAAATTGCGACAGTATAAAATTATTTTTTGAATAATTTACTATAGAAAAGGCAATCCCTGGCGTAATTAAAATTTGCAACAGTAAAAAATGAATTTTTGAATAATTTACTATAGAGAAGGCAATCCCTGGCGTAATTAAAATTTGAGACAGTAAAAAAATGAATTTTTGAATAATTTACTATAGAAAAGGCAATCCCTGGCGTAATTAAAATTTGAGACAGTAAAAATTATTTTTTGCAAAATTTACTATAGAAAAGGCAATCCCTGGCGTAATTAAAATTTGAGACAGTAAAAATTATTTTTTGCAAAATTTACTATAGAAAAGGCAATCCCTGGCGTAATTAAAATTTGAGACAGTAAAAAATGAATTTTTGAATAATTTACTATAGAAAAGGCAATTCCTGGCGTAATTATAATTTGAGACAGTAAAAAATTATTTTTTGAATAATTTACTATAGAAAAGGCAATCCCTGGCGTAATTAAAATTTGCGACAGTAAAAAATGAATTTTTGAATAATTTACTATAGAAAAGGCAATCCCTGGCGTAATTAAAATTTGAGACAGTAAAAAATGAATTTTTGAATAATTTACTATAGAAAAGGCAATCCCTGGCGTAATTAAAATTTGCGACAGTAAACAATTATTTTTTGCAAAATTTACTATAGAAAAGGCAATCCCTGGCGTAATTATAATTTGAGACAGTAAAAAATGAATTTTTGAATAATTTACTATAGAAAAGGCAATCCCTGGCGTAATTAAAATTTGGGACAGTAAAAAATTATTTTTTGAATAATTTACTATAGAAAGGGCAATCCCTGGCGTAATTATAATTTGAGACAGTAAAAAATGAATTTTTTGAATAATTTACTATAGAAAAGGCAATCCCTGGCGTAATTAAAATTTGAGACAGTAAAAAATTATTTTTTGAATAATTTACTATAGAAAAGGCAATCCCTGGCGTAATTAAAATTTGAGACAGTAAACAATTATTTTTTGCAAAATTTACTATAGAAAAGGCAATCCCTGGCGTAATTAAAATTTGAGACAGTAAAAAATGAATTTTTGAATAATTTACTATAGAAAAGGCAATCCCTGGCGTAATTAAAATTTGAGACAGTAAAAAATTATTTTTGAATAATTTACTATAGAAAAGGCAATCCCTGGCGTAATTAAAATTTGAGACAGTAAAAAATGAATTTTTGAATAATTTACTATAGAAAAGGCAGTCCCTGGCGTAATTAAAATTTGAGACAGTAAAAAATGAATTTTTGAATAATTTACTATAGAAAAGTCAATCCCTGGCGTAATTAAAATTGCGACAGTAAAAAATGAATGTTTGAATAATTTACTATAGAAAAGGCAATCCCTGGCGTAATTAAAATTTGAGACAGTAAAAAATGAATTTTTGAATAATTTACTATAGAAAAGGCAATCCCTGGCGTAATTAAAATTTGAGACAGTATAAAATTATTTTTTGAATAATTTACTATAGAAAAGGCAATCCGTGGCGTAATTAAAATTTGAGACAGTAAACAATTATGTTTTGCAAAATTTATTATAGAAAAGGCAATCCCTGGCGTAATTAAAATTTGAGACAGTAAAAAATGAATTTTTGAATAATTTACTATAGAAAAGGCAATCCCTGGCGTAATTAAAATTTGAGACAGTAAAAAATTATTTTTTGAATAATTTACTATAGAAAAGGCAATCCTGGCGTAATTAAAATTTGCGACAGTAAAAAATGAATTTTTGAATAATTTTACTATAGAAAAGGCAATCCCTGGCGTAATTAAAATTTGAGACAGTAAAAAATTATTTTTTGAATAATTTACTAAAGAAAAGGCAATCCCTGGCGTAATTAAAATTTGAGACAGTAAAAAATTATTTTTTGAATAATTTACTATAGAAAAGGCAATCCCTGGCGTAATTAAAATTTGCGACAGTAAAAAATTATTTTTTGAATAATTTACTATAGAAAAGGCAATCCCTGGCGTAATTAAAATTTGAGACACTAAACAATTATTTTTTGAATAATTTACTATAGAAAAAGGCAATCCCTGGCGTAATTAAAATTTGAGACACTAAACAATTATTTTTTGAATAATTTACTATAGAAAAGGCAATCCCTGACGTAATTAAAATTTGCTACAGTATAAAATTATGTTTTGAATAATTTACTATAGAAAAGGCAATCCCTGGCGTAATTAAAATTTGAGACAGTAAAAAATGATTTTTTGAATAATTTACAATAGAAAAGGCAATCCCTGGCGTAATTAAAATTTGAGACAGTATAAAATTATTTTTTGAATAATTTACTATAGAAAAGGCAATCCCTGGCGTAATTAAAATTTGCGACAGTATAAAATTATTTTTTGAATAATTTACAATAGAAAAGGCAATCCCTGGCGTAATTAAAATTTGAGACAGAAAAAAATTATTTTTTGAATAATTTACTATAGAAAAGGCAATCCCTGGCGTAATTAAAATTTGAGACAGTAAAAAATGAATTTTTGAATAATTTACTATAGAAAAGGCAATCCCTGGCGTAATTAAAATTTGCAACAGTAAAAAATGAATTTTTGAATAATTTACTATAGAAAAGGCAATCCCTGGCGTAATTAAAATTTGCGACAGTAAAAAATTAATTTTTGCAAAATTTTCTATAGAAAAGCCAATCCCTGGCGTAATTAAAATTTGAGACAGTAAAAAATGAATTTTTGAATAATTTACTATAGAAAAGGCAATCCCTGGCGTAATTAAAATTTGAGACAGTAAAAAATGAATTTTTGAATAATTTACTATAGAAAAGGCAATTCCTGGCGTAATTATAATTTGAGACAGTAAAAAATTATTTTTTGAATAATTTACTATAGAAAAGGCAATCCCTGGCGTAATTAAAATTTGCGACAGTAAAAAATGAATTTTTGAATAATTTACTATAGAAAAGGCAATCCCTGGCGTAATTAAAATTTGAGACAGTAAAAAATGAATTTTTGAATAATTTACTATAGAAAAGGCAATCCCTGGCGTAATTAAAATTTGCGACAGTAAACAATTATTTTTTGCAAAATTTACTATAGAAAAGGCAATCCTGGCGTAATTATAATTTGAGACAGTAAAAAATGAATTTTTGAATAATTTACTATAGAAAAGGCAATCCCTGGCGTAATTAAAATTTGGGACAGTAAAAAATTATTTTTTGAATAATTTACTATAGAAAGGGCAATCCCTGGCGTAATTATAATTTGAGACAGTAAAAAATGAATTTTTGAATAATTTACTATAGAAAAGGCAATCCCTGGCGTAATTAAAATTTGAGACAGTAAAAAATTATTTTTTGAATAATTTACTATAGAAAAGGCAATCCCTGGCGTAATTAAAATTTGAGACAGTAAACAATTATTTTTTGCAAAATTTACTATAGAAAAGGCAATCCCTGGCGTAATTAAAATTTGAGACAGTAAAAAATGAATTTTTGAATAATTTACTATAGAAAAGGCAATCCCTGGCGTAATTAAAATTTGAGACAGTAAAAAATTATTTTTTGAATAATTTACTATAGAAAAGGCAATCCCTGGCGTAATTAAAATTTGAGACAGTAAAAAATGAATTTTTGAATAATTTACTATAGAAAAGGCAGTCCCTGGCGTAATTAAAATTTGAGACAGTAAAAAATGAATTTTTGAATAATTTACTATAGAAAAGTCAATCCCTGGCGTAATTAAAATTTGCGACAGTAAAAAATGAATGTTTGAATAATTTACTATAGAAAAGGCAATCCCTGGCGTTATTAAAATTTGAGACAGTAAAAAATGAATTTTTGAATAATTTACTATAGAAAAGGCAATCCCTGGCGTAATTAAAATTTGAGACAGTATAAAATTATTTTTTGAATAATTTACTATAGAAAAGGCAATCCCTGGCGTAATTAAAATTTGAGATAGTAAAAAATTATTTTTTGAATAATTTACTATAGAAAAGGCAATCCCTGGCGTAATTAAAATTTGCGACAGTAAAAAATGAATTTTTGAATAATTTACTATAGAAAAGGCAATCCCTGGCGTAATTAAAATTTGAGACAGTAAAAAATTATTTTTTGAATAATTTACTAAAGAAAAGGCAATCCCTGGCGTAATTAAAATTTGAGACAGTAAAAAATTATTTTTTGAATAATTTACTATAGAAAAGGCAATCCCTGGCGTAATTAAAATTTGCGACAGTAAAAAATTATTTTTTGAATAATTTACTATAGAAAAGGCAATCCCTGGCGTAATTAAAATTTGAGACACTAAACAATTATTTTTTGAATAATTTACTATAGAAAAGGCAATCCCTGGCGTAATTAAAATTTGAGACACTAAACAATTATTTTTTGAATAATTTACTATAGAAAAGGCAATCCCTGACGTAATTAAAATTTGCTACAGTATAAAATTATGTTTTGAATAATTTACTATAGAAAAGGCAATCCCTGGCGTAATTAAAATTTGCGACAGTATAAAATTATTTTTTGAATAATTTACAATAGAAAAGGCAATCCCTGGCGTAATTAAAATTTGAGACAGAAAAAAATTATTTTTTGAATAATTTACTATAGAAAAGGCAATCCCTGGCGTAATTAAAATTTGAGACAGTAAAAAATGAATTTTTGAATAATTTACTATAGAAAAGGCAATCCCTGGCGTAATTAAAATTAGCAACAGTAAAAAATGAATTTTTGAATAATTTACTATAGAAAAGGCAATCCCTGGCGTAATTAAAATTTGCGACAGTAAAAAATTAATTTTTGCAAAATTTTCTATAGAAAAGCCAATCCCTGGCGTAATTAAAATTTGAGACAGTAAAAAATGAATTTTTGAATAATTTACTATAGAAAAGGCAATCCCTGGCGTAATTAAAATTTGAGACAGTAAAAAATGAATTTTGAATAATTTACTATAGAAAAGGCAATTCCTGGCGTAATTATAATTTGAGACAGTAAAAAATTATTTTTTGAATAATTTACTATAGAAAAGGCAATCCCTGGCGTAATTAAAATTTGCGACAGTAAAAAATGAATTTTTGAATAATTTACTATAGAAAAGGCAATCCCTGGCGTAATTAAAATTTGAGACAGTAAAAAATGAATTTTTGAATAATTTACTATAGAAAAGGCAATCCCTGGCGTAATTAAAATTTGCGACAGTAAACAATTATTTTTTGCAAAATTTACTATAGAAAAGGCAATCCCTGGCGTAATTATAATTTGAGACAGTAAAAAATGAATTTTTGAATAATTTACTATAGAAAAGGCAATCCCTGGCGTAATTAAAATTTGGGACAGTAAAAAATTATTTTTTGAATAATTTACTATAGAAAGGGCAATCCCTGGCGTAATTATAATTTGAGACAGTAAAAAATGAATTTTTGAATAATTTACTATAGAAAAGGCAATCCCTGGATCCCTGGCGTAATTAAAATTTGAGACAGTAAAAAATTATTTTTTGAATAATTTACTATAGAAAAGGCAATACCTGGCGTAATTAAAATTTGAGACAGTAAACAATTATTTTTTGCAAAATTTACTATAGAAAAGGCAATCCCTGGCGTAATTAAAATTTGACAGTAAAAAATGAATTTTTGAATAATTTACTATAGAAAAGGCAATCCCTGGCGTAATTAAAATTTGAGACAGTAAAAAATTATTTTTTGAATAATTTACTATAGAAAAGGCAATCCCTGGCGTAATTAAAATTTGAGACAGTAAAAAATGAATTTTTGAATAATTTACTATAGAAAAGGCAGTCCCTGGCGTAATTAAAATTTGAGACAGTAAAAAATGAATTTTTGAATAATTTACTATAGAAAAGTCAATCCCTGGCGTAATTAAAATTTGCGACAGTAAAAAATGAATGTTTGAATAATTTACTATAGAAAAGGCAATCCCTGGCGTAATTAAAATTTGAGACAGTAAAAAATGAATTTTTGAATAATTTACTATAGAAAAGGCAATCCCTGGCGTAATTAAAATTTGAGACAGTATAAAATTATTTTTTGAATAATTTACTATAGAAAAGGCAATCCGTGGCGTAATTAAAATTTGAGACAGTAAACAATTATGTTTTGCAAAATTTATTATAGAAAAGGCAATCCCTGGCGTAATTAAAATTTGAGACAGTAAAAAATGAATTTTTGAATAATTTACTATAGAAAAGGCAATCCCTGGCGTAATTAAAATTTGAGACAGTAAAAAATTACTTTTTGAATAATTTACTATAGAAAAGGCAATCCCTGGCGTAATTAAAATTTGCGACAGTAAAAAATGAATTTTTGAATAATTTACTATAGAAAAGGCAATCCCTGGCGTAATTAAAATTTGAGACAGTAAAAAATTATTTTTGAATAATTTACTAAAGAAAAGGCAATCCCTGGCGTAATTAAAATTTGAGACAGTAAAAAATTATTTTTTGAATAATTTACTATAGAAAAGGCAATCCCTGGCGTAATTAAAATTTGCGACAGTAAAAAATTATTTTTTGAATAATTTACTATAGAAAAGGCAATCCCTGGCGTAATTAAAATTTGAGACACTAAACAATTATTTTTTGAATAATTTACTATAGAAAAGGCAATCCCTGGCGTAATTAAAATTTGAGACACTAAACAATTATTTTTTGAATAATTTACTATAGAAAAGGCAATCCCTGACGTAATTAAAATTTGCTACAGTATAAAATTATGTTTTGAATAATTTACTATAGAAAAGGCAATCCCTGGCGTAATTAAAATTTGAGACAGTAAAAAATGATTTTTTGAATAATTTACAATAGAAAAGGCAATCCCTGGCGTAATTAAAATTTGAGACAGTATAAAATTATTTTTTGAATAATTTACTATAGAAAAGGCAATCCCTGGCGTAATTAAAATTTGCGACAGTATAAAATTATTTTTTGAATAATTTACAATAGAAAAGGCAATCCCTGGCGTAATTAAAATTTGAGACAGAAAAAAATTATTTTTTGAATAATTTACTATAGAAAAGGCAATCCCTGGCGTAATTAAAATTTGAGACAGTAAAAAATGAATTTTTGAATAATTTACTATAGAAAAGGCAATCCCTGGCATAATTAAAATTTGAGACAGTAAAAATTATTTTTTGCAAAATTAACTATAGAAAAGGCAATCCCTGGCGTAATTAAAATTTGAGACAGTAAAAATTATTTTTTGCAAAATTTACTATAGAAAAGGCAATCCCTGGCGTAATTAAAATTTGAGACAGTGAAAAATGAATTTTTGAATAATTTACTATAGAAAAGGCAATCCCTGGCGTAATTAAAATTTGAGACAGTAAAAAATGAATTTTTGAATAATTTACTATAGAAAAGGCAATCCCTGGCGTAATTAAAATTTGCGACAGTAAAAAATGAATTTTTGATTAATTTACTATAGAAAAGGCAATCCCTGGCGTACTTAAAATTTGAGACAGTAAAAAATGAATTTTTGAATAATTTACTATAGAAAAGGCAATCCCTGGCGTAATTAAAATTTGAGACAGTTAAAATTATTTTTTGAATAATTTACTATAGAAAAAGGCAATCCCTGGCGTAATTAAAATTTGAGACAGTAAACAATTATGTTTTGCAAAATTTATTATAGAAAAGGCAATCCCTGGCGTAATTAAAATTTGAGACAGTAAAAAATGAATTTTTGAATAATTTACTATAGAAAAGGCAATCCCTGGCGTAATTAAAATTTGAGACAGTAAAAAATTATTTTTTGAATAATTTACTATAGAAAAGGCAATCCCTGGCGTAATTAAAATTTGAGACAGTAAAAAATTATTTTTTGAATAATTTACTATAGAAAAGGCAATCCCTGGCGTAATTAAAATTTGAGACAGTAAACAATTATTTTTTGCAAAATTTACTATAGAAAAGGCAATCCCTGGCGTGATTAAAATTTCAGACAGTAAAAAATGAATTTTTGAATAATTTACTATAGAAAAGGCAATCCCTGGCGTAATTAAAATTTGAGACAGTAAAAAATTATTTTTTGAATAATTTACTATAGAAAAGGCAATCCCTGGCGTAATTAAAATTTGAGACAGTAAAAAATGAATTTTTGAATAATTTACTATAGAAAAGGCAATCCCTGGCGTAATTAAAATTTGAGACAGTAAAAAATGAATTTTGAATAATTTACTATAGAAAAGGGAATCCCTGGCGTAATTAAAATTTGCGACAGTAAAAAATGAATTTTTGAATAATTTACTATAGAAAAGGCAATCCCTGGCGTAATTAAAATTTGAGACAGTAAAAAATGAATTTTTGAATAATTTACTATAGAAAAGGGAATCCCTGGCGTAATTAAATTTGAGACAGTATAAAATTATTTTTTGAATAATTTACTATAGAAAAGGCAATCCCTGGCGTAATTAAAATTTGAGACAGTAAACAATTATTTTTTGAATAATTTACTATAGAAAAGGCAATCCCTGGCGTAATTAAAATTTGAGACAGTAAAAATGAATTTTTGAATAATTTACTATAGAAAAGGCAATCAATGGCGTAATTAAAATTTGAGACAGTAAAAAATTATTTTTTGAATAATTTACTATAGAAAAGGCAATCCCTGGCGTAATTAAAATTTGCGACAGTAAAAAATGAATTTTTGAATAATTTACTATAGAAAAGGCAATCCCCTGGCGTAATTAAAATTTGAGACAGTAAAAAATGAATTTTTGAATAATTTACTATAGAAAAGGCAATCCCTGGCGTAATTAAAATTTGCGACAGTAAACAATTATTTTTTGCAAAATTTACTATAGAAAAGGCAATCCCTGGCGTAATTATAATTTGAGACAGTAAAAAATGAATTTTTGAATAATTTACTATAGAAAAGGCAATCCCTGGCGTAATTAAAATTTGGGACAGTAAAAAATTATTTTTGAATAATTTACTATAGAAAGGGCAATCCCTGGCGTAATTATAATTTGAGACAGTAAAAAATGAATTTTTGAATAATTTACTATAGAAAAGGCAATCCCTGGCGTAATTAAAATTTGAGACAGTAAAAAATTATTTTTTGAATAATTTACTATAGAAAAGGCAATCCCTGGCGTAATTAAAATTTGAGACAGTAAACAATTATTTTTTGCAAAATTTACTATAGAAAAGGCAATCCCTGGCGTAATTAAAATTTGAGACAGTAAAAAATGAATTTTTGAATAATTTACTATAGAAAAGGCAATCCCTGGCGTAATTAAAATTTGAGACAGTAAAAAATTATTTTTTGAATAATTTACTATAGAAAAGGGCAATCCCTGGCGTAATTAAAATTTGAGACAGTAAAAAATGAATTTTTGAATAATTTACTATAGAAAAGGCAGTCCCTGGCGTAATTAAAATTTGAGACAGTAAAAAATGAATTTTTGAATAATTTACTATAGAAAAGTCAATCCCTGGCGTAATTAAAATTTGCGACAGTAAAAATGAATGTTTGAATAATTTACTATAGAAAAGGCAATCCCTGGCGTAATTAAAATTTGAGACAGTAAAAAATTATTTTTTGAATAATTTACTATAGAAAAGGCAATCCCTGGCGTAATTAAATTTGAGACAGTAAAAAATTATTTTTTGAATAATTTACTAAAGAAAAGGCAATCCCTGGCGTAATTAAAATTTGAGACAGTAAAAAATGAATTTTTGAATAATTTACTATAGAAAAGGCAATCCCTGGCGTAATTAAAATTTGAGACAGTAAAAAATTATTTTTTGAATAATTTACTATAGAAAAGGCAATCCCTGGCGTAATTAAAATTTGCGACAGTAAAAAATGAATTTTGAATAATTTACTATAGAAAAGGCAATCCCTGGCGTAATTAAAATTTGAGACAGTAAAAAATTATTTTTTGAATAATTTACTAAAGAAAAGGCAATCCCTGGCGTAATTAAAATTTGAGACAGTAAAAAATTATTTTTTGAATAATTTACTATAGAAAAGGCAATCACTTGCGTAATTAAAATTTGCGACAGTAAAAAACTATTTTTTGAATAATTTACTATAGAAAAGGCAATCCCTGGCGTAATTAAAATTTGAGACACTAAACAATTATTTTTTGAATAATTTACTATAGAAAAGGCAATCCCTGGCGTAATTAAAATTTGAGACACTAAACAATTATTTTTTGAATAATTTACTATAGAAAAGGCAATCCCTGACGTAATTAAAATTTGCTACAGTATAAAATTATGTTTTGAATAATTTACTATAGAAAAGGCAATCCCTGGCGTAATTAAAATTTGAGACAGTAAAAAATGATTTTTTGAATAATTTACAATAGAAAGGCAATCCCTGGCGTAATTAAAATTTGAGACAGTATAAAATTATTTTTTGAATAATTTACTATAGAAAAGGCAATCCCTGGCGTAATTAAATTTGCGACAGTATAAAATTATTTTTTGAATAATTTACAATAGAAAAGGCAATCCCTGGCGTAATTAAAATTTGAGACAGAAAAAAATTATTTTTTGAATAATTTACTATAGAAAAGGCAATCCCTGGCGTAATTAAAATTTGAGACAGTAAAAAATGAATTTTTGAATAATTTACTATAGAAAAGGCAATCCCTGGCGTAATTAAAATTTGCAACAGTAAAAAATGAATTTTTGAATAATTTACTATAGAAGGGGCAATCCCTGGCGTAATTAAAATTTGCGACAGTAAAAAATTAATTTTTGCAAAATTTTCTATAGAAAAGCCAATCCCTGGCGTAATTAAAATTTGAGACAGTAAAAAATGAATTTTTGAATAATTTACTATAGAAAAGGCAATCCCTGGCGTAATTAAAATTTGAGACAGTAAAAAATGAATTTTTGAATAATTTACTATAGAAAAGGCAATCCCTGGCGTAATTAAAATTTGAGACAGTTAAAAATTATTTTTTGAATAATTTACTATAGAAAAGGCAATCCTGGCGTAATTAAAATTTGCAACAGTAAAAAATGAATTTTTGAATAATTTACTATAGAAAAGGCAATCCCTGGCGTAATTAAAATTTGAGACAGTAAAAAATGAATTTTTGAATAATTTACTATAGAAAAGGCAATCCCTGGCGTAATTAAAATTTGAGACAGTAAAAATTATTTTTGCAAAATTAACTATAGAAAAGGCAATCCCTGGCGTAATTAAAATTTGAGACAGTAAAAATTATTTTTTGCAAAATTTACTATAGAATAGGCAATCCCTGGCGTAATTAAAATTTGAGACAGTGAAAAATGAATTTTTGAATAATTTACTATAGAAAAGGCAATCCCTGGCGTAATTAAAATTTGAGACAGTAAAAAATGAATTTTTGAATAATTTACTATAGAAAAGGCAATCCCTGCCGTAATTAAAATTTGCGACAGTAAAAATGAATTTTTGATTAATTTACTATAGAAAAGGCAATCCCTGGCGTAATTAAAATTTGAGACAGTAAAAAATGAATTTTTGAATAATTTACTATAGAAAAGGCAATCCCTGGCGTAATTAAAATTTGAGACAGTTAAAATTATTTTTTGAATAATTTACTATAGAAAAGGCAATCCCTGGCGTAATTAAAATTTGAGACAGTAAACAATTATGTTTTGCAAAATTTATTATAGAAAAGGCAATCCCTGGCGTAATTAAAATTTGAGACAGTAAAAAATGAATTTTTGAATAATTTACTATAGAAAAGGCAATCCCTGGCGTAATTAAAATTTGAGACAGTAAAAAATTATTTTTTGAATAATTTACTATAGAAAAGGCAATCCCTGGCGTAATTAAAATTTGAGACAGTAAAAAAAAAAATTATTTTTTGAATAATTTACTATAGAAAAGGCAATCCCTGGCGTAATTAAAATTTGAGACAGTAAACAATTATTTTTTGCAAAATTTACTATAGAAAAGGCAATCCCTGGCGTGATTAAAATTTGAGACAGTAAAAAATGAATTTTTGAATAATTTACTATAGAAAAGGCAATCCCTGGCGTAATTAAAATTTGAGACAGTAAAAAATTATTTTTTGAATAATTTACTATAGAAAAGGCAATCCCTGGCGTAATTAAAATTTGAGACAGAAAAAAATGAATTTTTGACTAATTTACTATAGAAAAGGCAATCCCTGGCGTAATTAAAATTTGAGACAGTAAAAAATGAATTTTTGAATAATTTACTATAGAAAAGGGAATCCCTGGCGTAATTAAAATTTGCGACAGTAAAAAATGAATTTTTGAATAATTTACTATAGAAAAGGCAATCCCTGGCGTAATTAAAATTTGAGACAGTAAAAAATGAATTTTTGAATAATTTACTATAGAAAAGGGAATCCCTGGCGTAATTAAAATTTGAGACAGTATAAAATTATTTTTTGAATAATTTACTATAGAAAAGGCAATCCCTGGCGTAATTAAAATTTGAGACAATAAACAATTATTTTTTGAATAATTTACTATAGAAAAGGCAATCCCTGGCGTAATTAAAATTTGAGACAGTAAAAAATGAATTTTTGAATAATTTACTATAGAAAAGGCAATCAATGGCGTAATTAAAATTTGAGACAGTAAAAAATTATTTTTTGAATAATTTACTATAGAAAAGGCAATCCTGGCGTAATTAAAATTTGAGACAGTAAAAAATGAATTTTTGAATAATTTACTATAGAAAAGGCAATCCCTGGCGTAATTAAAATTTGAGACAGTAAAAAATGAATTTTTGAATAATTTACTATAGAAAAGGCTATCCCTGGCGTAATTAAAATTGGAGACAGTAAAAAATTATTTTTTTGAATAATTTACTATAGAAAAGGCAATCCCTGGCGTAATTAAAATTTGAGACAGTAAAAAATGAATTTTTGAATAATTTACTATAGAAAAGGCAATCCCTGGCGTAATTAAAATTTGCGACAGTAAAAAATGAATTTTTGAATAATTTACTATAGAAAAGGCAATTCCTGGCGTAATTAAAATTTGCAACAGTAAAAAATGAATTTTTGAATAATTTACTATAGAAAAGGCAATCCCTGGCGTAATTAAAATTTGAGACAGTAAAAAATTATTTTTTGAATAATTTACTATAGAAAAAGCAATCCCTGGCGTAATTAAAATTTGCGACAGTAAACAATTATTTTTTGCAAAATTTACTATAGAAAAGGCAATCCCCGGCGTAATTATAATTTGAGACAGTAAAAAATGAATTTTTGAATAATTTACTATAGAAAAGGCAATCCCTGGCGTAATTAAAATTTGAGACAGTAAAAAAATTATTTTTTGAATAATTTACTACAGAAAAGGCAATCCCTGGCGTAATTAAAATTTGAGACAGTATAAAATTATTTTTTGAATAATTTACTATAGAAAAGGCAATCCCTGGCGTAATTAAAATTTGCGACAGTAAAAAATGAATTTTTGAATAATTTACTATAGAAAAGGCAATCCCTGGCTTAATTAAAATTTGCAACAGTAAAAAATGAATTTTTGAATAATTTACTATAGAAAAGGCAATCCCTGGCGTAATTAAAATTTGCGACAGTAAAAAATGAATTTTTGAATAATTTACTATAGAAAAGGCACTCCCTGGCGTAATTAAAATTTGAGACAGTAAAAAATTATTTTTTGAATAATTTACTATAGAAAAGGCAATCCCTGGCGTAATTAAAATTTGAGACAGTAAAAAATGAATTTTTGAATAATTTACTATAGAAAAGGCAATCCCTGGCGTAATTAAAATTTGCGACAGTAAAAAATGAATTTTTGAATAATTTACTATAGAAAAGGCAATCCCTGGCGTAATTAAAATTTGCGACAGTAAACAATTATTTTTTGCAAAATTTACTATAGAAAAGGCAACCCCTGGCGTAATTATAATTTGAGACAGTAAAAAATGAATTTTTGAATAATTTACTATAGAAAAGGCAATTCCTGGCGTAATTAAAATTTGAGACAGTAAAAAATTATTTTTTGAATAATTTACTATAGAAAAGGCAATCCCTGGCGTAATTATAATTTGAGACAGTAAAAAATGAATTTTGAATAATTTACTATAGAAAAGGCAATCCGTGGCGTAATTAAAATTTGAGACAGTAAAAAATTATTTTTTGAATAATTTACTATAGAAAAGGCAATCCCTGGCGTAATTAAAATTTGAGACAGTAAACAATTATTTTTTGCAAAATTTACTATAGAAAAGGCAATCCCTGGCGTAATTAAAATTTGAGACAGTAAAAAATGAATTTTTGAATAATTTACTATAGAAAAGGCAATCCCTGGCGTAATTAAAATTTGAGACAGTAAAAAATGAATTTTTGAATAATTTACTATAGAAAAGGCAATCCCTGGCGTAATTAAAATTTGCGACAGTAAAAAATTAATTTTTGAATAATTTACTATAGAAAAGGCAATCCCTGGCGTAATTAAAATTTGAGACAGTAAAAAATGAATTTTTGAATAATTTACTATAGAAAAGGCAATCCCTGGCGTAATTAAAATTTGAGACAGTAAAAAATGAATTTTTGAATAATTTACTATAGAAAAGGCAATCCCTGGCGTAATTAAAATTTGCAACAGTAAAAAATGAATTTTTGAATAATTTACTATAGAAAAGGCAATCCCTGGCGTAATTAAAATTTGAGACAGTAAAAAATGAATTTTTGAATAATTTACTATAGAAAAGGCAATCCCTGGCGTAATTAAAATTTGCGACAGTAAAAAATGAATTTTTGAATAATTTACTATAGAAAAGGCAATCCCTGGCGTAATTAAAATTTGAGACAGTAAAAAATGAATTTTTGAATAATTTACTATAGAAAAGGCAATCCCTGGCGTAATTAAAATTTGAGACAGTAAAAAATGAATTTTTGAATAATTTACTATAGAAAAGGCAATCCCTGGCGTAATTAAAATTTGCGACAGTAAAAAATGATTTTTTGAATAATTTACTATAGAAAAGGCAATCCCTGGCGTAATTAAAATTTGAGACAGTAAAAAAAGAATTTTTGAATAATTTACTATAGAAAAGGCAATCCCTGGCGTAATTATAATTTGAGACAGTAAAAATTGAATTTTTGAATAATTTACTATAGAAAAGGCAATCCCTGGCGTAATTAAAATTTGAGACAGTAAAAAATGAATTTTTGAATAATTTACTATAGAAAAGGCAATCCCTGGCGTAATTAAAATTTGAGACAGTAAAAAATGAATTTTTGAATAATTTACTATAGAAAAGGCACCTGGCGTAATTAAAATTTGAGACAGTATAAAATTATTTTTTGAATAATTTACTATAGAAAAGGCAATCCCTGGCGTAATTAAAAATTTGAGACAGTAAAAAATGAATTTTTGAATAATTTACTATAGAAAAGGCAATCCCTGGCGTAATTAAAATTTGAGACAGTAAAAAATTATTTTTTGAATAATTTACTATAGAAAAGGCAATCTCTGGCGTAATTAAAATTTGAGACAGTAAAAAATGAATTTTTGAATAATTTACTATAGAAAAGGCAATCCCTGGCGTAATTATAATTTGCGACAGTAAAAAATGAATTTTTGAATAATTTACTATAGAAAAGGCAATCCCTGGCGTAATTAAAATTTGCGACAGTAAAAAATGAATTTTGAATAATTTACTATAGAAAAGGCAATCCCTGGCGTAATTAAAATTTGAGACAGTAAAAAATGAATTTTTGAATAATTTACTATAGAAAAGGCAATCCCTGGCGTAATTAAAATTTGCGACAGTAAAAAATGAATTTTTGAATAATTTACTATAGAAAAGGCAATCCCTGGCGTAATTAAAATTTGAGACAGTAAAAAATGAATTTTTGAATAATTTACTATAGAAAAGGCAATCCCTGGCGTAATTAAAATTTGCGACAGTATAAAATGAATTTTTGAATAATTTACTATATAAAAGGCAATCCCTGGCGTAATTAAAATTTGAGACAGTAAAAAATTATTTTTTGAATAATTTACTATAGAAAAGGCAATCCCTGGCGTAATTATAATTTGCGACAGTAAAAAATTATTTTTTGAATAATTTACTATACAAAAGGCAATCCCTGGCGTAATTAACATTTGAGACAGTAAAAAATGAATTTTTGAATAATTTACTATAGAAAAGGCAATCCCTGGCGTAATTAAAATTTGAGACAGTAAAAAATGAATTTTTGAATAATTTACTATAGAAAAGGCAATCCCTGGCGTAATTAAAATTTGAGACAGTAAAAAATGAATTTTTGAATAATTTACTATAGAAAAGGCAATCCCTGGCGTAATTAAAATTTGAGACAGTAAAAAATGAATTTTTGAATAATTTTCTATAGAAAAGGCAATCCCTGGCGTAATTAAAACTTGCGACAGTAAAAAATGAATTTTTGAATAATTTACTATAGAAAAGGCAATCCCTGGCGTAATTATAATTTGCGACAGTAAAAAATGAATTTTTGAATAATTTACTATAGAAAAGGCAATCCCTGGCGTAATTATAATTTGCGACAGTAAAAAATGAATTTTTGAATAATTTACTATAGAAAAGGCAATCCCTGGCGTAATTAAAATTTGAGAGAGTAAAAAATGAATTTTTGAATAATTTACTATAGAAGAGGCAATCCCTGGCGTAATTAAAATTTGCGACAGTAAAAAATGAATTTTTGAATAATTTACTATAGAAAAGGCAATCCCTGGCGTAATTAAAATTTGCGACACTAAACAATTATTTTTTGCAAAATTTACTATAGAAAAGGCAAATCCCTGGCGTAATTAAAATTTGCGACCACTAAACAATTATTTTTTGAATAATTTACTATAGAAAAGGCAATCCCTGGCGTAATTAAAATTTGCGACACTAAACAATTATTTTTTGCAAAATTTACTATAGAAAAGGCAATCCCTAGCGTAATTAAAATTTGAGACAGGTAAAAAATGAATTTTTGAATAATTTATTATAGAAAAGGCAATCCCTGGCGTAATTAAAATTTGCGACAGTAAAAAATTATTTTTTGAATAATTTACTATAGAAAAGGCAATCCCTGGCGTAATTAAAATTTGAGACAGTAAAAAAATTATTTTTTGAATAATTTACTATAGAAAAGGCAATCCCTGGCGTAATTAAAATTTGCGACAGAAAAAAATTATTTTTTGAATAATTTACTATACAAAAGGCAATCCCTGGCGTATTTAAAATTTGTGACAGAAAAAAATTATTTTTGAATAATTTACTATAGAAAAGGCAATCCCTGGCGTAATTAAAATTTGCGACACTAAACAATTATTTTTTGCAAAATTTACTACAGAAAAGGCAATCCCTGGCGTAATTAAAATTTGAGACAGTAAAAAATGAATTTTTGCATAATTTACTATAGAAAAGGCAATCCCTGTCGTAATTAAAATTTGCGACACTAAACAATTATTTTTTGCAAAATTTACTATAGAAAAGGCAATCCCTGGCGTAATTAAAATTTGAGACAGTAAAAAATGAATTTTTGAATAATTTACTATAGAAAAGGCAATCCCTGGCGTAATTAAAATTTGAGACAGTAAAAAATGAATTTTTGAATAATTTACTATAGAAAAGGCAATCCCTGGCGTAATTAAAATGTGCGACACTAAACAATTATTTTTTGCGAAATTTACTATAGAAAAGGCAATCCCTGGCGTAATTAAAATTTGTGACAGAAAAAATTATTTTTTGAATAATTTACTATAGAAAAGGCAATCCCTGGCGTAATTATAATTTGCGACAGTAAAAAATTATTTTTTGAATAATTTACTATAGAAAAGGCAATCCCTGGCGTAATTAAAATTTGCGACACTAAACAATTATTTTTTGAATAATTTACTATAGAAAAGGCAATCCCTGGCGTAATTAAAATTTGAGACAGTAAAAAATTATTTTTTGAATAATTTACTATAGAAAAGGCAATCCCTGGCGTAATTAAAATTTGCGACAGTAAAAATTATTTTTTGAATAATTTACTATAGAAAAGGCAATCCCTGGCGTAATTAAAATTTGAGACAGTAAAAAATTATTTTTTGAATAATTTACTATAGAAAAGGCAATCCCTGGCGTAATTAAAATTTGCGACAGAAAAAAATTATTTTTTGAATAATTTACTATACAAAAGGCAATCCCTGGCGTATTAAAATTTGTGACAGAAAAAATTATTTTTGAATAATTTACTATAGAAAAGGCAATCCCTGCGTAATTAAAATTTGCGACACTAAACAATTATTTTTTGCAAAATTTACTACAGAAAAGGCAATCCCTGGCGTAATTAAAATTTGAGACAGTAAAAATGAATTTTTGCATAATTTACTATAGAAAAGGCAATCCCTGGCGTAATAAAATTTGAGACACTAAACAATTATTTTTTGCAAAATTTACTATAGAAAAGGCAATCCCTGGCGTAATTCAAATTTGAGACAGTAAAAAATGAATTTTTGAATAATTTACTATAGAAAAGGCAATCCCTGGCGTAATTAAAATTTGAGACAGTAAAAAATGAATTTTTGAATAATTTACTATAGAAAAGGCAATCCCTGGCGTAATTAAAATGTGCGACACTAAACAATTATTTTTTGCGAAATTTACTATAGAAAAGGCAATCCCTGGCGTAATTAAAATTTGTGACAGAAAAAATTATTTTTTGAATAATTTACTATAGAAAAGGCAATCCCTGGCGTAATTAAAATTTGAGACAGTAAAAAATTATTTTTTGAATAATTTACTATAGAAAAGGCAATCCCTGGCGTAATTAAAATTTGCGACAGTAAAAATTATTTTTTGAATAATTTACTATAGAAAAAGCAATCCCTGGCGTAATTAAAATTTGAGACAGTAAAAAATGAATTTTGCAATCCCTGGCGTAATTAAAATTTGAGACAGTAAAAAATGAATTTTTGAATAATTTACTATAGAAAAGGCAATCCCTGGCGTAATTAAAATGTGCGACACTAAACAATTATTTTTTGCGAAATTTACTATAGAAAAAGGCAATCCCTGGCGTAATTAAAATTTGTGACAGAAAAAATTATTTTTTGAATAATTTACTATAGAAAAGGCAATCCCTGGCGTAATTATAATTTGCGACAGTAAAAAATTATTTTTTGAATAATTTACTATAGAAAAGGCAATCCCTGGCGTAATTAAAATTTGCGACACTAAACAATTATTTTTTGAATAATTTACTATAGAATAGGCAATCCCTGGCGTAATTAAAATTTGCGACAGTAAAAAATGAATTTTTGCAAAATTTACTATAGAAAAGGCAATCCCTGGCGTAATTAAAATTTGCGACAGTAAAAAATGAATTTTTGAATAATTTACTATAGAAAAGGCAATCCCTGGCGTAATTAAAATTTGAGACAGTAAAAAATGAATTTTTGAATAATTTACTATAGAAAAGGCAATCCCTGGCGTAATTAAAATTTGCGACACTAAACAATTATTTTTTGCAAAATTTACTATAGAAAAGGCAATCCCTGGCGTAATTAAAATTTGTGACAGAAAAAATTATTTTTTGAATAATTTACTATAGAAAAGGGCAATCCCTGGCGTAATTAAAATTTGAGACAGTAAAAAATGAATTTTTGAATAATTTACTATAGAAAAAGGCAATCCCTGGCGTAATTAAAATTTGAGACAGTAAAAAATGAATTTTTGAATAATTTACTATAGAAAAGGCAATCCCTGGCGTAATTAAAATGTGCGACACTAAACAATTATTTTTTGCGAAATTTACTATAGAAAAGCAATCCCTGGCGTAATTAAAATGTGCGACACTAAACAATTATTTTTTGCGAAATTTACTATAGAAAAAGGCAATCCCTGGCGTAATTAAAATTTGTGACAGAAAAAATTATTTTTTGAATAATTTACTATAGAAAAAGGCAATCCCTGGCGTAATTATAATTTGCGACAGTAAAAAAATTATTTTTTGAATAATTTACTATAGAAAAGGCAATCCCTGGCGTAATTAAAATTTGCGACACTAAACAATTATTTTTTGAATAATTTACTATAGAATAGGCAATCCCTGGCGTAATTAAAATTTGCGACAGTAAAAAATGAATTTTTGCAAAATTTACTATAGAAAAGGCAATCCCTGGCGTAATTAAAATTTGCGACAGTAAAAAATGAATTTTTGAATAATTTACTATAGAAAAGGCAATCCCTGGCGTAATTAAAATTTGAGACAGTAAAAAATGAATTTTTTGAATAATTTACTATAGAAAAGGCAATCCCTGGCGTAATTAAAATTTGCGACACTAAACAATTATTTTTTGCAAAATTTACTATAGAAAAGGCAATCCCTGGCGTAATTAAAATTTGTGACAGAAAAAATTA